>SRMA01027364.1:73643-264893 GCA_007224835.1 Danionella cerebrum | reverse complement strand
ATATATATATATATATATATATATATATATATATATATATATATATATATATATTATGCTAATATGTTAATAACTGTAGCAATGTTTACAGTACTTGGCTGAATCAAATAGTAAAGATTAATTAATCTTTTTTTTTTAAATGCTCCATTTCAATATAGGAAAAAAATTGTATTAAAGCTATAGACTTTTCTGTTTATAAGAATCTTACTATCGAACTGGTGGTAAAACATACGTGGTTCTGTGATTGGCCAATAGTTTTAAATATTCAAATAGCTTCAACACTCAGAGAGAGTGGTACTCAGATATAACAGTACAGTGACCTCGTGATTCGATATTTATCCGGATGCAGGGTTAAAACACTTTAAAATAATAATTAAAAAGAATTAACAATTACAATATTTAATTCCAGAAACGTTAAATTAGAACTATGTATTTTGATATTATATAAAACTGCAGTAAAGATATAAAATAAATAGTCTTCATGTTGAAAGCTGGAACCAATAACTGAAGTTCTTAAGCAGTTATATGTAAAAAAGCAAAACTATTAAGTAAATGAAAGGCGCACACACACGTAACACACCTAATAGAATATGTTTGGTTTGTTTTTCAACTGACAAAAACATCCTCACGTTGGTAAGTGACATTTCACCACCTAGAAACTATGCGTATTGTGGCATTTTTTGCTTCGCAAAATATCGTCCTACACCCCTACTCAGAGATACGTAAATCTTTCCGAAAAAGAGCAGTGATTAGTGCTGATGTAATTTGACCATATCAGTAATATCCAATTGTGATTATTGATTAAATAATGATTAACTGAGAGAAACTAACAAATCTCACAAAGATTATCCATGTTCAACTTTCGATATTGTGGGTAAAGCACCACTTTTCAAGAGGAACAACTGACAAAATCTTGTTTGAAAACAAATCCATGGTGACAAGCTAGTGTTTCAGAAATACACATAATTACAAATTAATGTAATCCACTTACTCCTCTCTTTGGGATTGGATGCACACTCTAGTACTCAAATCAACTGGTATTATTTGGCCATGTTTAAGGAAAGATGATACAAAACTCGATTCTGCTCTTAGTCACAGAAGGGTGAGGGGCAAATTCTGCATTCTTGTGTCGCCAGATGGAACTGGCTTCAAAGACTTTTTTTTTGTTCATGGAACAAAACCATTTTGGCTTCTGAAACTTTTATGTTGGCTTTATTTTTCCATCAGTTCTTGTATTAATCACTTTTTGGTAAATCAGTTCAAGATGCTTTGTATGTACATTTCTTCTTTGTAGCCTCAGGTTATTCTTTTTTTTAAATCTGGGCACAGGTTACTCATCTCTTTTTCTGCTCATAATACTTTTTTTCGCCATTTAGTTTCTCAGCAGATACTAGTTTGCTTGACGTCTATGTTTTTGGATTGTTTGAGGAAATGTATCTGTTGCTAGCAGCCTGCTCTCAGCACAATAAACATTGAATCACATCAGGTGATTGAGTTAAAAACAGACTTGTTGTGTGACCTCTACTACTGGATGTGTTCACTAGTTAGTGTTCCTCTCTCACTTCGCGACCCTTTTTGTTTTATCTTATTTGTTAGGCTTTGTAAATAAGACAAGGCTGTAGTGTCTGACCAGGCGAAGCTATGTCAAGGTTCATCCACCTTACAAGAAGCTGTGACAGCCTTTGGTTTATTGTGTCTGATGTGTGAGCAAATTGTGGTTTCTGGCAAATTATCAAATATTGAGGTATATTTTTCCGTTATTTATTTATTTTTTACAGTAAGTCATTTTTAATGAGTATGCTCAAATATAGGAATCTATGATATGATTTTGTGACTTTTTAGGGTGAACAAAACATCAATGTGTGATACTGCTGCCATTTTTTGTGTAGAGGTTGAAAGACTGGTGGGAACTGATGGTATCGAGTGGTTCACAATGGTTTTCTGCTCTAATATGGGTATGGCTTTCTCTGTACAATAGGTGGTGTGCATATAACGTGACACAAATCAGCATTTGGGTGAAAATTGAGCATAAATGGCTTACTCAGTAACTATTAAACAGACATCAGTGCTTATTGGCACTTTACTTCTTTGTAATCCATTGTAGTTTTTTTTTTGTCCTTATGTCTGTCACTTTTTATATTCAATAATGTAAAAAATGGATTAATGCAACATGGCCATTAAGATTGAGGGTGAATTGCAAGTAATTAGATACTTGTCTGAAATGCATTTTTTAGGAGACCCGAAAATTACCCAAAACTCTCATTCGTCCCTTTACTGTCTGAACATACCCTCCTTAGAACGGGAACGTTTCAAATGAAAGGTCTCTCAAATAAACCTGTTTGTTGCCTGATGGGTTTCACAACACAGAAGAAATACCATTCACAGCTCAGGTGTTTTTGATTGTGTGAAACAAAAAAAGGTGTGAAAGCTGTAATGCTGAGAAAGTAAGGAACGTTGGGCATCACCAGCTACCGTAGGTGTTACGGTACATAGTCCCTTAGCTCACTCTCACACTCTCAACATATAACGTATTACCTCTCGTTCTGACTGCACATGGGACATAAAACCCACAACCGGTCATCCTACACTTCCATCTCTTCCTGTTTGTCTCCTGTGTGTTTGATGTCCTCTAAAGTGTTTCACATGGGCATAATCTCATCTTCTTCTCTTCTCTTGCAGATGGTAACAAGAACAAAGAAAATATTTGTAGGCGGATTATCAGCTAACACAGTAGTTGAAGATGTGAAGCAGTATTTTGAACAGTTTGGCAAGGTAAGATCTCATTTTTCTTCTTCCCGTTGGCTAATTTCACGGAGAGATGTTTGTGTGTGATGAGAAACGCTGTCTTTCAACCAACTCTTTCATGTGAAGGCGCACATAGGCCATTTGAAGATGAAAGAGCCATTTTTCTCTGGTTTCTGTTGCCATTGCCTCAAGTAGCAAAGACTTTCAACTTTAAAGTTGCTGTTTGCCATTTTTGTTTTTATGAATTTCGTATTTTGGACCAGATTAACATCAGATGGCACCCACAGATCAATTATTACTGATGCTTTTTCAAAATGATGGTCATCAGAACCTTACTGGTGATGCCACAGAGAACATGTGCATAGTTATATACTGTCTGTTTATTCGAAGCGCACTTGGTTATACTTGCAGTTAGTTGAAACTTTCATAGCGGCATAATGTCTAGTGAGGTCCTGTGCTGTTTGAGGCATTCAAAGACATTTTGGCCGCTGAATATTATCCAAACCATTTTAATTAACAAGTAAAATATATGAAATAATATTCTTAATATTGCTGCTAATACTTCCACAATTATTCTCCAAACATGAGGTGATGAAAAATAAACGGCAAGTCCACTTATGATGCTCTAGTAATGTCTACAGAGCAGCCGTAAAGTATAGTCCCACCTTTTAACTAATTTTATATCTGTTCAGTCTAATTTATGTTATTGCACAATTCAATTTTCAGTTATTCATTAAAAGATCCATTAAAGTCTTCCGTGGTAGAATCTTGATTCAACTTGTGTTTTTTTTAACTACCATACAAGTCCTACTGTTTAAATAAAATTCTTAATAAATTGTAAAAATAGCCAAATGACATGTTTTCAAGTAAGAATGCGGAAGATTTCTGTTAAGTTAAAACTTTTATTCTAGTGGTTTATTATCAGAAGCCCCTTACAACAATTTTGCCTCCTTTTTTTTTTACAATTATTTTTTGTACACTTTTTGAACACTTAATCAGCTGACTGGTCACAACCCATGCCTACGCAGGTCCCATGCAACACCCACAGATACAACAAATACGCTCCTGGGTCTTTCCGTTAAAAAGACTGAAAAAGTATTCACTTTCTAACCCATCCAAGGTTCTGAGATGAAACATTTTCTAACACCTCAAAGGGGACTGTTGTGATTACTTTATTAATAAAAGTTATTATTCTTGCTGTCTGTCTCTATTTCAGGCCCTGTATAAATACCTAGCTCGATTTGTTTGTAATCAGCTCTGTCTGAGTGGACTGAACATACTCTTGACTTGATTGAAGGGCTCAATTATGCAGATGTTTTACTTGCCCTGTTGCTGTACATCTTGCCCTGGGGGTGTTTTCACTAGCACCAGTGTTGGCAGTAGACAACCACTAAATCATTGTGATTAAAAGAACTGTAGAGGATTTGTAGCTTCTTTGGTTGCTTGGCTATATTAGTCTTAGAGCTGCCTGCTCTATTCAGGTGTGTACTTGTCTGTTAACAATGCGGTAGACGTTGTTGTTGGTTTGATTGGGCAGCGTGGTCTAATAATGTAAATACCTCTGAGCTCCATGTCTTTGTTTATAGGATGCGAAGCTGAGTTCAATGGTGTAATGAAGCATCTGTCTCCAAAGACGAAATTTACAAACTGACCATCCGTTAGATGTGCATACACATGCAAAGGCTAAGCGAGCATTCAAAGTGAGATGTTCGAAGGTTAGCTGCTCATTTGCTGCAAACTCTTGATGACTGCAAGTCCACCCACCTGGAGGTTTTGCCACAATGTGGTGTCAGTTAAGCTTATATCCGGAGGACGTGTGTGTGTAGGCCAATTAACAGTGTCTCCTGGCGAGCGGTGGGTTGCAAGAGATGAGGATCCTGGGAGGAGAGCAGGTGGCATGGGGCAGAAGGGTCACAGGATCTGTCTCCTCAGAAGCTGTTCCTACCGAGCGCTTTTACTGAGCTTTGACAGCACACACACACATACACACACTTAAGAGGCACCAAGGGGCATTTGTTACACAACACTGCAGAATTAAGATTTTAAAAGCCTTTCCACAAAGACTTGAGTTGGACACACTTTTCATTAGCATGTAGTCGTGGTGTGCTAATGTTGGCTTCTTTTGCATTTAGAAGGCATGTTTGAATCTTTTTCTTTCTGAAAAGTGTTTGAACAACTGACTTGGTTTGGTTAGAAAGTGTAGAGATATATTCTGTGCATTTTTGAATGAGAACCTTAATGCCACCTCGCTCCGTGTGCCCTAATTACATTGGGTGGCTTATGCTTAGTCATAGGTTTATTGTAATCGGCTTGGAGTTGATCTCTAAACAAAGTACACTTATTCTGCTCAGTTGAAACAACTCCTGCTTACTTCAGAGCCACCCTCTCACTCTTTCACTCCACCTTTCTCGGTGGCCCTGTGGGCAAGCTTGAGTTTCATTAGACCCTATTTCCAAACCAGTGGTCACTTCTTTATGCCACAATCACTTCTTTATGCCTTCTATGTCCTGCTTCCCATATTGAACCAAGGTCACTCTTATCAGGGGCACAATTGTTACGTCATGTTGGCCGGACACATACTGGGATCACACTTACACAGCTTAATTTTCAGTGTAAGCTGTAGTTACTGAAATATGAATGGGCGTTTGTGTATACCGAAAGTAATGTGATGGCCACTGGTCAGGCGCTAATACACAAGATATCTGGGAAAGGTATAGGGCCCATATTACATAGTCATTAGGGGTGTAACGGTACGCTAAAATCGTATTCGGTTCGGTACAGTGTCTTGGAGAGCTCGGTTTGGTTAATTTTCAGTATAGAACAATAAGAGCTTACAAAATCTTTATTTTGAAAAGCTGCCAATACACAATAGAATTCTTGCATACAATATATAAAAGTGACACATTTGGGTGATATTTTAAACAAATTGCACTCTATAAAGAAATACACAATTTTTAAATAAAAATTGAAATACTGCAACTAGTTAGGACCTGAAAACTTTTAACACTAGCAACAGCTTCAGCTTATATATCAACAAAACTAACTTTTCAAGTTTTAAGTTTAAGGCTCAAAAGATTAACCCATCCACATTTTCTGAAGAGAGCGCAGATCTGGTTGCAGTGACAATATCTCCAGCAGTGGAAAATGTTAGATGTGATGCCTGCCACATACCCGATCTCCGTGGAACAATGTCGGCATACAACTTTAAATTTATCCACTCGTCTATCCCCGTTATGTATTTTAACAGAGAAGCCAACGTGTTCCCAAACAGGAGACCGTAGTGAGGTGGGAGGGTCAAGTTCAATACATTCCCGTGAACCAGTACACCCCTAATAGTCATGTAAAGATTAGGTATCAAATTACGAAGGTTTTAACCCAGTTATCTTTGTGGGACATCTTAGGGCTGGGTAATCAGTTTTATTAACTCACCACTGTGATGAACGCTTGAATGAATATGAATTTTATTTTTAACGTGATCTGGAAATGCTGCCCCATTTCCGTATAATGCTCATTCGCCCACTGAGCTTCCGTAGAATGCACGCAGCTCACTTTCCACCTCTTGCCTTTGCCATATATTAAAGTACCCAAGCAATGTGTGACGGCAGCCTTTTTAACAGCGCCAATCTTGCTCTCCTACATGGACTTCTGTCAGTCTGCAGAGGCATCTGTGGCATAAGTAAAGAATAAAGTATTGTAATAGTCCTCCAAATCAAATATATATGCCCCATGTATGTTTAAATGTTAATAAAAGCTCTAAACTTAATTAATAAATCAACGGTATTAATGAGAGTTGACCCAATTTATTTGTGTGCAAATGTGTACAACCGGTCTGCCATTTCATCGAGGATACCTTTCTTTGACACTCGTTCATTCGTTATATTTAATACAAGAACTGTACACATTGCATTCTGTGTTTAGTTTCAACCAGTCAATCGATTCAATACCTCTGTAGTTTGTTATTGTATTTGGAACTGTTTCATTTAAAAATAAAATAAAAATGTTTATGTTCCATCTTCATCAGGAAGTCACGTGTATGCATTTGTACCCATTAGTGGTAGCCTCCTCTCCTGCTCGAAAAAAGGCAGTGACAATATACAGTGTCACGCCGTCCATATTTTTTCCTTTGTTGTCTGCAAAATTAACATTTCAGAAATCAGAATACATACAGGCATGTTCTCAGGAATGGTTTGTCTTTTAACTCCCTGACTAGCCCATGGTGACTGTTAGACAAACTAACCCATAATCACCAGGTTTGTGTCAGACACTGTTTTGTCATGTTGCTATAATGAAATGTCATCATTTTCTCATTCTCTCGGCTTCAGTGTTCATCGAGGACAGTGGGCTGTCTGTAATGACTATATTCCAAACTCTCATGGTTAGTTAATTTAGCATACCTCGTGAACCGCTAACATTTAATAACAGCATTCGATTTACCTCCGGCTCTGTATTAAAAAAAATGCACCACTCTATTTGCAAGCCTCGCTGCATCACTGAGTCCTTAAATTCTGATTTGATAAGCTTGTTTAACGAGAGGTGTTTTTGGAGTCTATTTCAGATTCATTTTCCTCATGTGCTTTGAGAGTCTTTGAAAACATGACAGCTGCTTGAGAGAGAGAGAAAGAGAGAGAGTAATGGCAGCCTTACAGAGTTGTCTTACAGATGAATAGTTTCCTTTTAAGGTTGTATCCTTTATGTTTGGTGTGCCATTTCTCACCGTTGGCCTTCAGCCTGATCATTTCTGGCCTTAAAGCCACTTCAATACAATCTCCATTGGTAAAAGAAGTTTATAAATACAAAGGATCAAAAGGTTAAAGTACGGAGAAAACGCAAATAATTAAGATTAGGAAAAGCCCCATAGACTGTGAGAACAAGGAGCGGATTTAACGCACAGTTTATCTTTAGCTATACATAAATGCTGTATTCAGAAAAAAATTCCACTTCCTTGATTTTGTTTGGAATATTTCCAGTCCACACCTTCATCTTTGTGAGAATTTCATGGTTGATTTTCTTTTAATGTCTTTGCAGGAAGTTTATTATTTGGGCTTGAGATGTGTTATTTCTTATCAAAAGCCTTTAGAACTACCTTGCAAACTGCCTTGGGCAGTGTCTTCTATTCACTCCGTGTCTTAGCAGTAAATCCCTCTGGACTTCTATGGAGCCTGTAGCCCTTAAATGTTCTCCACACATCAGTGGTCTCACACAAGTGGGAAGTCCTCAACAAAAGCTAGAAATTCTTAAGGGCGGCTGAAATACTCAATCATGGGCTCTCGCTCTCCAGTGCCCTCTGGAGTGTCGGGAGAAAACAAATGAGGAACTAGTGAGGGATGAAAGGGGAAGGTGAAAAGGAAAAAAGCACCTTTTGAATTGTATGGGATTAGTTTTAAGATGATGCTCTATACCGGACTCCTCCTCTTTCCCTGCACACCTCCAGCCTCCCTTTCTCATCCTCGGTGGTCTGAGCCCACATCTGTATTTGTTTCGCTACAGAGTCTTTAACAAGATCTAAAATGGTTTTCACAGTGCTTGTGCTAACCAGTGAAACCAAATCTTCTCGTGGAGATTGAAAACACAATTGATTTTTGGCAGGGTTGAGGTCACATGCCCATGCCAGCTTACTCTCCGCCTCTGTATACCCTTACATCTCTGCAGATTGATTTCTGTTCTTCTTTGTCCTTTTTCCTGAATGGACACACATCCGAAATGTTTTTGATCTTTTATTGAAATGTCACTTTACATTTAAAGCCTGTGAGTTTTCCGTCTCCAAGGAACTATATTACTTGGAAACAGCTGTCTGTTAACATTTTCATTCATCTCAGTGTGATTTTGACTCACATGTGGTAGTGAATGTCTTTTAGTTGCGACGGTGTCTGTAGCTAAAGGAAAATAAATTAATTATATTGATAAAATTTAATAAATCCATCTCCTATGGAAGATGTTTGTAGAAAAATATAAATGTAGTTAAAATATAATGTGCACAATTTTAACTATTTTGGATTTTGTTCTGGAATTTTTTTGCTGATCATCTGTGAAAGTAAAAATATGTATTCGTGTTTAATTATACTAGTTTACTAATTATACTAGATGTTGATAAATTATTAGTGAGCCAGTTTGTTTAAAAAAATGCCATTCCAGTCAGTAGAGTGCTACAATGTGGTTTTGAATCTCAGAGAAGGCAAGAACTGATTGTATTTTTTTTGTACCTTATTTAGTTTTGAATTGCTGCCTCTGCAAAATGCATAAAGTTAAACTTCTGCAATTGTTTGGCCAGTGTTGCGTTCAGGGTGTTAGGATGTTTTGTTTTGAAATTGCCTTTAAAGTTCTGATTTCAGGCAATGAAGCTTCAAATGACTTAATATTGACAATAGTACTTACCACGAACCATTTGGAAAAGGGGTAGGCAAATCAGTTCTTCAGAATGGCACTATTTTGTAGGTTTGCGTCCCAACTCTACAACAAAACAAGCACCACTAGCTTCAAACTACCCAAGAGAACCTTTGTTATTGAGGTGTTTCGGTGATTCTTTTTCATTCATAACATACTTTCTCTACAAAAGATAAGTAGCTACTACATGGTGTGTGAAGTTCGAATGTGCATTGTTACGTTCATGTGACCATCCCATGTCAGTTGTCTTGTCTCAACTATTAACTGGTCAGCTTTAAGGAGCTAGAGCTGTTGGGTGATATGTTGGTGTATGCATTCAATTATGAATGGTGCTAAATTGTGCAGGGCTGTGGCTCTCAAGAAACATATGCCACATTGGATTGTATAATGCCATTAATACAGACTTATTCATGGCACAGGATACCTGGTTTGTCAGTCGGTGACATGTTTAATTGCCATGATCAAGGACAATAGATGGAGAACCCTGTGCTCAAAAAGGTTGCCCCAGACACATCTCGATATATTTTGCTATATCTCGATATACGATATATCTCGATATCGACAGGATTTAACCCCCCCCTCTCCCAAAAAAAAAAAAAAAACTACTGCAAAAACAATTCAGCAGCAAGCCGCACTCTCTCTGTAGTGTACAGTCGCGGGAGTTCCTGTCTCGAAAAGTAATGCCGACTGGGTAAACTGTATCTGACTGGGATCAAGTGTTTTTAGCATACGTTTAAAGCCACGTTGTTCAACGACGGATATGGGTGCCATGTCCACCGCTATGTGAAATGCCACGAACTCTGACGCTACACCACCTTGCGCTCTCCGCTCTGTCTTTCATATTCTACACTCCGCGTTATAGAATTGTGGAGATTAGTTGAGCTTTGGTTGGCACCAACTTTCACGGCATTCACGGCAGTAGACATCTGTCTGTTGTTCGTCTGACGACTTAAAACCAAAGTATTTCCATATAATGGAGCCAGCTGTTCTGTTTTTGCAACAAGTTCTGTCTCCGGGCTGGTTGCGGGCGCCGCCATGTTGAATGAGACGACAGGCAAGGGGAGGGGGAACAAAAGCAAGGAGGCGCGGACGAGCGCAGCACAGAGAAGGCAAACAAGCAAAGTGGCGAAAATTAAAAATAGACATTATATCGATATATACGATATGCCAGAATTCATATCGAGTTTAAAAAATATCTCGATATATTTTAAATATCGAGATATCGCCCAGCCCTACTCCCCACTGAGTCCACATTCACGTCATAACACAAGTGAATTGTGCTTCAAGCCCGTAAAGCAGCTAGTCTGCTTTCAATCTGAGCATAATTGCAGAGAACACATTGACAGCCGGGTTCAGTCTGCTATAATGGGAAAAGTACTTTGTCACGACTCGTTAAAGAGATTGGTGAACGAGTGTACGGGCAACACATCATCAAACACAAAAGTGAATTAAGTTGAAAGTTACAAACTATAAAAAAAGAAAATGACAATCAAACCGTCTTTTTCAATATCCAAAGTTCTCAAAAAGAAGCAATTACGGCACAATGAGAAAAATTGAGCTCAAAGCAACATTGCTCTCATCCCTAATTCAAAACTTAATTGAACTTCGTATTAGACAGCCAACAACTCATATTGTTGATGTTACTTACAACACAAAGCTTTCTGTCCTTTTTATAAGACGACGCACCAATCATTAGAGAGATCATTCAAAGGTGTGCACACTGAATCATTTCTTGTAGCATACATACATTTTAATAATCATTAAATTGAACGTAATTTTTAAACTCAAAAGATGCTCTTGACACAGACTCTGGCTGCTGCTGTTCATGGTCAACTCCAGTTCCAGTTGGATTTAGCTTGACTGGACCGATTTCACCAGTCAGTTCACAGGGGAACTGTGTTGTACTGGCTTTAGTGGTTAATCTGATGGTTTCATTAACCCAAACCCTTTAACGGTTTCTTCTAGACTATATTTCTTTTAGGTTTAAAATTATGTGGATGGATCCTGACTGCTTTTCGTAATAGGTGAAGCCCCATAATTCTAAGAGGTTACATTAACAGAGGAAAAGCCTATTAAATAAATGAATGCATGTGATTTACTTTTGAAGCCATTATTTAGACCACTTCTTATTTTTTCGTTGTTATTCATATGGAATTTGTTTTTTGGGAACGACAGAAACATTGCATCACCTACATCTTCCCGCAGAGTTAAAAGTCTGGTTCCCATAAAATACAGTTTAACCCCTAATCCATGTGTCCTTTTCCCAAAATTTTAGGTGTTCTAATTGTGCCTGAATGTTACCCATTTTTTCTTTAATAAAAGCACATTATTTCTGCTTCCATGGCAGAGTGCGCTAGGGACCCGTCAGTAGCTATTGGTGTGTAAATGATCTAAAAAACATTTAGCTGAAGGAGAAATAAAGCGCAGGGTACCCAGAAGATTTCCCCTGTTATTGAAGTGGCTCAGAAGCTTTCAACCCAATGACTTGCTCACAGTAGCAGTCTCCATAGTGCAGGTCGTGAGATCTAGCTTAATGTGGCTGTTTGAAAGAAAAATGAGACAAATGATTTAACACTTCTCCTGACCTTTGTTTGCTCCAAGTATTGGCTGTGTTTCTTGAAGTCAAGGGGGATTATTTTGAAACGCCCACTGGAGAATTGGAAGCTAAACTGCCTCTTGGCAATGATTTCCATTTTGATTTTACTCTTTTTCTTGTTCCTTTAAGTCTTTAGTTCAACAGTGCATATTTTCACAGGACCTTCCAAGAGTACATCATTCCTAACCTTGTGGTGATTGATTGGTTTTAGTTTGCTGCCTTGTATGCATCAGAAGGCTTCTGCTCTTTAATCTTGTCTATGTTGAGGCTTGTTTTATGGTGTTTGATACCATTTTACCTGAAATTCTTAAAACACGTCCTCTGCAAATAGATTGACCACATTTGGTTAACTTAATCACTCTAATCACTCTCTGCTAATTGCTTTTTCTTCACCAAAGTCCCTGTGCTGTAAGATGATTTAGAGGGCATGAAAGCTGAAATCAAGGTCCCGTAGATGTCATCAGAGCTGTGGAGCGACATCACATTGCATCATATAGGCAGGCTTTACATGGGATCCTTGAGACGAAAGTGTTTTATATGGATTTGGATTATCTCTAACAGATGGTTTGCACTTAAACTGTGCATTTCAGCTATGTTGAAGCCTCACTTTAGGGATGCTGGTCAAGATATGATTAGGAAAACTGTGTATCTGGTTCGTTGCCTGTACCCAAGGGTAGTTTTATGCCTGCTTCATTGAGTTTAAATCAATGATTATAAAAAAACAACATAAAAATATAGATTATGTGACACCGCCACCTGACACTGGGCCATTTGAGGCCCAAGCATGACAAGGGAGCTGCCATAACAGACAGAGGGAGGGTGCATGCGATATCTGATGAGATTATGGTCATGGTTTCAGAGTTCCGCCTTGAGTCTGGTTCACAGATGCCCCTCTCACATGCAGCCTGGTAAATACAACTCACTTTGTTTTGAATAAACAAGAATTTAGATAATGACTTCTCTGAATATGATCATTAAATAGCGTAAGGGATCTTTCTCACAATGCGATGCCCATGTTAAGTCAACTCGGTTCATTGTAGCAGTCAATTAGCAAAAGATCTGAACTGAAATAATGCTTTTGAATGTGGCGTTATGGTTTGTTTTTTTTTGCGTAATAAATGCTGGAAGTGTCATCGTAGCTTTGGACAATGTTGTGAGGAAGTGCTGAGCCGTTTAGATGGAGAAATGCTCTAAACTTCATAAAACTAACACGCACACAAGCTTAGAGAAGGAGAATTTAATGTCATTTTCAATGCTGGGTTAAGGAAATGCTGGTTTATCTCAAACTGTATTGTTTGCAATCTATTTGTAAAAGATTGTAATCATTTAAGACAAACAACATTGAAAAATATGCATTATATGGAGGGAAGAAAATAGCAAATACTGTTCCTCCGTTGTAAAATATTCATGTTATCTGCCTTTATTTTCTCTTCTCCTTGTTTACCCGTTTTTGTTTTATTTTCCTCCATATTCCTTCTGACCAATTGAAAAACAGTTTTGGAAATATGTAACATGTGGAAAAGTCCATTTCTTCATGACGGCTACAGGTCTTGTGTATGTTCATTGCTGTCATTTTATTTTTTTACTCTTTTGGTGACTTACTCTTAATCCCCCTGAAGGGGATTAGTCATATGCCACGTAACAGGAAGTGAGTGGGCATGTTCGAGGAATCTTAATTTATTTATTTATTTTTTATCTCAAAGCATTTTTACCTGTGACCATAACGCCTCCTCAACTCCAAAACTTTTTCATTGTCATTGCTATTAATATGAAAAAAAAAAAATCCACCACAAGGGACAGAAATATTTCAGATAGATTTGACACAAAAGTGAAAGAAAAGGGACAATGTCACAGATACCATAACGAATCTGCATGGTAATGTGTACATGGAGATTAGAACATCTGCATATTTAATGCTCAAGTACAATTTTGAGCTTTGTACGCAACCCTGGGGATATTGAGATTTGTTACAGTGGGAAAAAGACCAAAAACTGGAAAGAGAAATCAGTCATAAACAAAATCAATCATACCATCAGTTCTGAATGAACCCTTAAATGGCATTTTTGTACTTGATGTCGAAGAAAGGTTTTGTTTATCTGTGCTTCATGTTCAAAATGGACAATCGTTAATCGTCTTTAAACTAAGGATGAATGGCCTTGAAACAGAGTAATTGTTCCAAGTCTAGATGTACATGCTTCAAGAGATAATGCACTTTTTCATTTTTAAGAATAACTATCTGCAGGGTCGCCAGCGCTCACTTAATTGAACGAACCATCAATCATAAGCAAGCATTGAAAAGCCCTGAATTGAGGAACGTCTTATGCAAAGTATTTATTGTAGATTCCCTAAAATGTTGCTCAAATGCTTTGACTTCAGATCAACCTTCTGCATTGAGTGTCACTATGAGATCAGCTTGGGCCTGGAGTTCCACTGTACGATTGCAATCTCTAGGCATAGAGTGCACCAATTAAATCACCTTGGTTCTGTATTAGGATTTAACTGAGAAAAAAAGGACACATTTCTGTAGAGACCATGATATTTCCAGTCCCCCTACTGGCACCACCCGTTCACCTGTGGAGATAGCCTTGGAGGGGTAATAACTTTTGACTCAGGGGGGCTGCTGTGATCTTCAAGCTTCCAAGATGTGGCCACAAATAAGCCTCTACCTGCCAGGCCGGCTCTTAGAGAGAGAGGAACCGCTGTGTCCTGTTGCGCTGTGAGCTCACAGGAAGTCTGCATTGGGCTGATATTCCACAAAGCTGTCCAGGAGCACGGAAGCAAAAGCAGCCCTTGAGTGACGGCTTGCCTTCACTCTGAAACGTGACAGAAAAGGGGATTAGCGTTGTGTTGTGAACTTTAAAAGAGGCTCATTCTTTTTAAGTTCTCCTTCAGGTAGGATCTTTGATGCACTCGTACAACTCTCATCAGCTCAAAGAAGCGGATGTGAAGAAACGAGAACATTTAAGTGCTCTGCGTGAAAACAGTCAGCGTGAGCTCGAGAGAAAGAGGCAGCGACGAGACAAATTATAACTGGAGACTCTCTTCAGCGTCCTTCACAAATCTGATTGGGTTGACTGCGTGGAAGCTTATTGAGCTGCTTGAAGACTAAGACTTTGTTGCACATTGTGAACCCCCAGTTGTCCCATTGGGATATGTGTCTCTTCGTTTCGGAATACTTTAAATGGCCATGTTTCTGTTCCCATCTCATGTTCTACCTTTGTTTTTGTCGCCTTCCAGCAGCTTGATGCAAAGTCTTAATGAAGCCCCAAAGGTATTGGACATCATAAACGATTACTGGGCTATACCTCAACGATGGCTGTATCACACACATTACTGTTGCATTGGGCTCAAGATGACAAGGTGTGAAGGGCCGATGGAAAATGAAAAGGTTCAGTAGATGCAGAGAAGTGGAGACGGGGAATGTTTGGAGGATAAATGAATGATGCAGATTGAATTGATAAATATATTCGACAAATGCTGGCTCACATTACAAACATATGCATGTCTGCTCATGTCGCAGTGAAGGACTCTAGGCCACAGGGCTAATTAACTCAAATGCCAATCCATTACCTGGCTGCTCGCTTTTTGTTTTAACAAACCTTCTCGGGCTGGCTGCAATGATATGCTACAGGGGACCACTGTGAGGTTGAAAGGGGCCTGTAGGATGTTTGAGGTTATTGTTGTAGGGTAGCTAGCAAGAGGCCAAATTGCTGTTTTCACTCACTTTCAGGAATTTTCTATTAACCCTACTTCCATTTTTTTATTGTTCCAAACATTTTGACCCCCTCCCCCCAATAGTTCATGTAGGTTTTGTAATCTCGGATTTTCAAACAAAGCTGATGGCAATAGCCAAGCATCCAGGCTGTTAAAGATTAAACTACCAGAAGTGGAAGTCCTTTAATTTAGAAGACTTTCTTTATGTTAGTTTGTGATATTAACAATAAATTCTTTTGTCTTCATCTCTGAGCACATACTTACATCATGTAAAATATGATTTATTCTCCAATAAAAACTGCTGTCCTTAACTCTAAACTGTAGAATTGATTTGGCTGCTTATTGAAGCTGATGCTCTATTGCCTTCACTTTGCTGTTATTAGTCAATATCGATTTAAAAATCACTGTTCAGTTTAATCTAATGCCTAAATATTATCTAATAATAAAAATAACAATGATTAAATATATAAATGTAATGCTGAAATTAATAAGTAAAATCACTGTTGCATTCTGTGTCTTGTTGCTAACTATTACATCTACAATGCATTAAATAGCGGCAATCATTGCATTTCAGTTATTGAACACATAATTGCACAGATTTCAACATTGTTGAAACAAAAACAACACATTATACTCAGATGTTAGACGGAAGAAAACAATGAGCTCTCTTCTCACTTGTTGCGCTCAGTTAGAGACCAGGAAGTTCACTGTGAAATGGAACATAACTATTTCGTTGATGTTCTTTCTTATGTTCTAACTACTTGTACGGAACCCCAGCTCCTATTGCTCTCCTCCCCTGTACTGGTATTCTAAATCCCAGGGAGTGATCCTTCTTAGATTTGATTTGAACACTCCATTAAATGAATTATATTTTGCTGACTGGTTTATTATTCCATGGAGGTTTCCCGCAAGAATAACTTGATATTAAATGTCACCTTGAAATGGATTAAGGAAGAGATGTATGTATTGGAACAGTTTTCAATATCCGTGAATAAGTTTTCCTGTGTATTTCAGGATTTCTCTACAGTCTTCCTCAGTGTCATAGTGGTTTTGAGATGAGGCGGGGAGTGTTTTTTTTTTTTTTTTTTGTCAGGCAGCTTGTCAGTTTCATACTGATGTCAACAAGGTGTCGACTGGCCTGCTGGTGCCGTTGCCTCGGGAACCGAACTTCACAATGAGCGAGTGAATGATTTGGATGATTAAAAAGAAGACGAGTACAAGCGCTTTAATTTCCCTTCACAGCAGGTGGTTGTCATCTATCCTTCCAAACAGCTGGTAGGGGGGTTGGTCGGGGTCTGGCGAGGAAGAGGTCTGGGCCTGATGCCCCTGTCACCCGCCTTAATGACAACATGCTGCTTCCCCAGCATCCAAACAGCAGCTACACACGCAGATGTTCAATCTGCTTTTTGACGAAATGCTGTTGAGACTGGTCAGAGACGTCCTGAAGGTCTGAGGGGCCTCGTATTACTAATTGTGGTGAAACTTAACAGCCCAGAATGGAAAGTTTTTTTTTTTTTTCTCACAGCTAACAGAGTCAACAATTTGTGGTAGAAGTGGCAACATGAAGGGCACCCAAATCACTCTCAGCATGATTTCATCATGAGAAGAAAGGCCAGCCGAATTCAGTTTAGGGGTCCAGCTTTAATTAAAATTATCACACGCAGCAGAAAATCAAGCAGAGATCCATGCTGTGTTCCTCAATGATAAATAAAAAGTGCAACTGCAATAAAGAACGGTGGAAAAGTGACTTTCACCCTACCTTCTCTTCTGTTTGATGTGTCACAGTGGTCCAAGCAGGCTGACCGCACTACCCTGGGTGTCAAAGGAAGTTCTTTTAAGTCTTTTGCTATCTTTTGCTCCCTGGTAGTTTGGAGTTTAACGCTTGGGGCGGAGGTGCCATCCCTGTTAATCATTTTGTTTAAGAAGTGAGCAAGATTTTAGATCTCGATGTTGCTGAGGCCATTTTGCGTACCAAACAAGCAGTGCTGATGAGTTCCAGTGTTTACCATGGCTTGCGCTCACCTTTGTTTAAGATTGAACAGGATGATGTCAGTTAAAGTATGAATTAAAGAGCTTACATCATTTATTTAAAAGCTTTCTTGCAGTGTGTAACATAGCTCTAAGATGTGAAAGAGCAGTGTATCGATTTCGTTAGCCTTTACCACTAAAGAGTCGACTCTGAGAAACTAAAACAAGTTCTTTCTTCCAACCGAATCCTTAGCTCAAAAGTGTCATTCATTCATGCCGTAATACAAAGCTCCTCCCACTCTCAGTACCAAGCTACTGGTATCGTGCAGTTCCCACATGTACACCTACATACATTTGAGTAAAAATTTTGTCACGCTTACAAAAATTGTCAGTCAATAACTTTTGATTTCGAGTGGCATCAGCCCCTGAGCCCTCTTCTTGAGCACACTTCTTTCTCAGACACAAATTCTGTTGCACCCGCTGGACTTTTTCCCAGGGTTTTGTAAATGTATTAGTGTGCATCAGCTCTTCCCTTGGCACTCTTCCTATTTGTCGAGAGCCGACCAATCATAGAAGGTTACATCACATAAAGGAGGAGCTTCATACAAACAATTCATTATGGAGTCGTTTAAAAATCTGATAAAAATAAACATGTTTTAAAAGATAAATAAATAGTTTTATGACTTTGGATGCATTTCAATCTGTCAGCCAGCACTTGAGCCCTCCTACTCCTAAGACACTTCTTTCATACTAATAAGGCGGGGTCATGGTATTGACTTTTAATGTACTTTTTACATAAATTATGAGTAAGAATGGTAGTAGTTTTGTTAGATGTCCATTTCGGAGATACATGTGACGCGCAGTATCCAATGAGTGCAGACTGTACCAATTATCGCAGGTTGAGTCACGTAAAAGAGGAGTTTTGTACGAGAGAGTCATAAAATGATTAATTACTGAGTCAATTAAAGTGCAGGGAAAAATAAACATGTATTAAAAGATAATTAAAGTGTTTTTTGACCTTGGATGCGTTCTGTCAAGCTGTTGGAGACGTCAAAATGATTATATGGGCTCTTTGTTTGACTAAGTCTAATGCTTTTTCTTTTGCATTAAAGCTTTTTGTTTCTCTTGTTTTCCATTAACGACTTACATACGTTTTGTTTTAGAAAACTGATTGAGGGCTGCAACCAAGCATATTTTCTTGTTTAGAGCTTTGGGACTCTGGAAAATGTTGTAAAGAGCCGTTTGCCATTTAGGTGTTTTATATGCATTTGCTGTCGTCCTTTCACAGCTGTTCCCAGCAGTTGAGATTTGATTAAACCGTGAGATCAGTTTGTTTACTTGTGTAGAGCTCTTGACACAATACACTTTGTTTCAAAGCTGATTCACAGATTGGATTGGAACGTTGTCATAGATGGCATATGCGCGGAAGTGATTTAGTTCATAACAAGCATATCAGTTGGAATCAGAGATACATCAATAATATTATACTTCACATTATTCGCCATTAATATATCCATTTCATTTTTCTATTTCAATAAATTTCTATGAAGTGACACTTTAACTAATTTTATTCCCAGCTTTCTGCTCAGCACCATGATCATGTGACGTGTGATGGCGCCAATGTAGAAACGTCATATAACATTACATAGCTTGTCATTTAATTGAGTTTCAAGAGTTTCTTGAAATTATCAATTTATATAATTGTACGTCATAGGTCTACCACTGGCAGAAGAATTCTGATTTCCTTTTCTCTGTTTTACTGGAGGACATTGTATTCTCTTTTGCGCTTTATCAAGCCAAGCCCCCTCTACCTCAACAGATAACAAGCTGCTCCCCTCAGTTCACCTGCTCGCTCAGTTTTTAAACTTTTTATTTCAGATCTTCCTCTGTCCCTTTTTCCTGCCCTGATCAACTCCATCCATAGTTCAAGCACCCTAAAGTTGGCTTTAGATAAAAAGATAATACAAATGAGTATGTCACACCTCATCATTAAAATTAAAACACTATGTTTAAGATAAATTTTTTGTAGTGAAAAAATCCACAATTACCCTGTTTTCAAATTACTGTTGTTTTTAGAAGTGTATTTAAATTCTACATGTTTCTTCACTGGTGTTTGATTTATTTATTTTTTTTTTATTCAAGTGTCTTTATATAGAGGGAATCATTTTAAATCCCTTTCGTTTATGCCCTTTAACTTTTTGACCTTAAATTTATAAGGGTTCAGAGCAAAGAAATAAAAAAGGGATAAATAAAACTATGGCTTGTGTCCTGTCTGGAAGGGAATAATTGTATGTTGCCTGAATGCGCCAAATCTGAATGTGACCTTTCAGAAACACAAAATACATATACATGCGCTGTGGCAAATAGATTTCATTCTGCACGTCTTTTATATTCTAATTTGGTGGGAATTTATGCATGCCATGGGAGAGATTTCAGAGACGCCGTTCAAGCCTCTCAGATTTGCTGTTTGGAGCATTAAACACAATGCACCGTGTAAAAGCAGAGCTTGTTTGGAGTGAAGGATTTGAGAGAAAGAGAGAGAGAGATATGGGGGGTTGCACAAGTCAGGGAGTGTCATGTATATCTACATTTTTCCCTACATGTGCCATCTGTGTGGTGTTTTTTTTTTTTCCTGTGAATTTTCTTTATTTACATTTTTCTTTTGCCAGTTGCACCACTGAGATCATAAGTTGATCTTCGTATTTGAACCCCCTCTACACACACCATCACACCTGATTCACTCTGACAAAAGACACTAATGGTTCAATATTCTACTGTGGCTTTTTGAGGGTTGGCGAAGAGAGCAGACTCTTGGAGCCCATCTGTCGCATCTGCTCCCCATTTTACACATGTGACATTCACTCTGGAGTCTTTTAATTCAGGAGCACAACTTGGAACGAGCTCTTCGAGCCTGTGACAAATTACTGTGAAGTGCGACAATCGGATCGGATTCGCTCGCTCATGTGCTTGGTTTCTGCATGTGGGTATGAGCGGATGCACATCTGGTTTGTCGAGTTCTCCATTGATGAGGCATGATGTGGCTTTCTAATTGATGCATGGAATAAACATTTTAAAAATTGCATGCGTCTTGTGAGTGACTAGATAGTTACCCATGCGGAGGGTGGAAAGTACTTTCATTTCCTTGCTGTGTTTGTTTCTCTTAAATTGGCCATCAACAAAATGAACTGGCTCTTGGTAACGGTTGACAATTTTTAAACTTAATGTTGATTTTAAAATGACTTTTTTGATGGCTGGTGGACTAATAGTGATCATGAACTAGCCGCTGAAATGCAAGTAATTTGTTTTCACAATACATTTAAAGGCTTTACCATCTTTTTACATTATTTATTTCTTTGTAGAAGATATGCTTTTATTATTTTCAATTAATTAGATGAAAAAACAAACCAAAAAATGCTTTAGAGTTAAGTTTAATTTTTTTTTATTTTTAGGAAAATAACAATGTCATATGTTGTGGCACAATACATCGAGATATAAAAGTCACAATGCGTATTTTAAAGCTACTGTGAGATATCGTATTCGAGCAATGGGAAAAGTATAAGAAACAGCTGTATGAAAACTTTTTAAAGAGTTTAAAAACTGTATTGCTGCCCCCAGATGCTCAAGGACATTCCATGGTCTAATGCATATGAAACTAGACCCTGGCGTTCTTTGCATTATGCCAAGCTTTGTATTTTTTCATTGACCGTTTTAACACTGAATTGGTTTCAGTGAATTAGCTCTGTAAAGGTTAGGTTTTCATTTCAGTTCTATTGGATACGATGGATATTGTGGACAATATCTTGATGTGTATCGTTGCACCGCTACCTCCAAACTGAAAAATTTGTTTCACCAGATTGTGTGAACAGATTTTTCAAAGGATCATGTTTTTTTTTTATCTAAAATTTGTTTTGGTCTCAACTTAAAAATATTTTTAAGGTGGTATTCACTTATTTTTAACCTCTTAAGCCCGAGAGTCCCCGGTACCGGGGACTTGCCCCCTTGTGCGTTACATTTTCAATCATAGCTCACTAACCCTGAGAATAACCCACACATATTAAATACTGTTGTGTTCAGCGGAAACTCCTCTAAAAACGTATCTAATTCAATTTCATATTCGTGAACCACAGCTCGAACGCCATGCAAATAAACAACATGTCCGGAGTATAATTCATGACCACGTTTTTGTTTATGTGCGATATGTATCCACAATATAAACGGAAACACCCAAACCATGGCATTAAATGAAAGCTAACAACCAGCTGAATCCAGCGATATGCAACTCATTTACATTGCATGAAGTATTTCAGAGCAGGGAGCGAAAGTTCCACGAAAAAACGCCAGCGAAAACCAAGCAAGCATGTAAATCTTGTCTTACCTTTGCTGTTTTTTCAACAAAAAGTTATTTCCATAGCGATAAAAGTCCGTTTGTTGTTATGTCCGGTCGATAGCTTCGCGAAAAGTCCATTTTGTGTTTTTCCTGTTGCTCCAGTGCTCCTCTTACGTCACCAAATATGGAATGACTCCCCGTGCGTAAGAGGTGGTCTCTCCACGCTGCGCGTCGTGTGATTCGTCGGCGATCCGTCAGTCTCAAAATGGTTGAGCTGATTGGTTTCCATAGAATCAGAGCTTTCCAGTGATATATAGAGCTCCCGGATTGGACAGATGGTCGGGGGGTAGGGACACGCAGAAGCTCGACGTCAAAGCGTTTGTGAGTGAAATGTTCCCAAAAGCGCAGCAAGATGGCGTAAATGAGCTTCTACCCCCCTTTTACGGCGTTTCTTTAGGAGGTTTTTTTGCTGAAATCATGTCCCATAAGCAACAAAAGAAGACTATTAACGTAGCTGAAGCTTTGGACAAGATTTTTCCATATTTCAATTATTGTGCCAAATTGTGCCAAACTGTGCCAACATGGATTACGCCTGAACTTTATTTAATCAAAACCTGTACAGAATATTAGTTTCTTGTAGTATGAACACCAAACTTGCTACAGATGTTCTTGATATGTAGTGGTTACAATTGATTGTGTTTATTTGCTTCGTTATAAGTAAAATAAGGAGATATTGGAGGAAACATGTGTTTTTTTTTTTTTAGGCAGAGTTCATTTTTTGGCCATTCCAACATCAATTACTCTTACCCAGTGTTCTTGACTGTCAAATTAACTCATCCACACCACTCCCCAAGAACCTATCTTCATTTTGATACCAAGATTTGCAGTTTAGGCCTTGTAAAAGCTGAGAAATGCCTTAAAAAGTAAAAGTATAGGATTTTCGGAAAATAGGCCTCAGGGCTTAAGAGGTTAAGAGCGTATCTCATGTCATTGTCTGAACACGTCACTTTTCTACCATCCTGGTTTGTTACAGCACGGCTTATCCTGCCACATTCCATACCCCTTAGTGGTATTTGTTTTTAAAACCATTTGGATGAGGTTCTAAAGGTAAGCTAATGGGCTTGTCACACTACTCCTAAACAATTCGATCCCACGCACCCAATAGCGTCATAATTAAAAATAATAAAAATTAATTATAAAACTCATCGAAATTATAATGCTGTGCTCTCTAATCTTCTTCATAGCATTACTGACATCCTAAACATGTACCTTTGCTTCATAATGAGTGATCAAAGAAGCTCACAGACCTGACCTCGACAATCTGGTGGCTCAACTCTCTTCACGTGGCGCCAGATCACCTGACATATTTTCGCATCATCACATGTGGTCTCATTCCATTCAATTGGATTTTTTTTGTAGTAGTAGGAGTATATCCTGTTGATTGCTAATTGGTTAGTGGTAGAGTTCACTGATTGGCCTGAAAGAATAGAAAAATTCTGTATCCTGTTCATCTTTTGAACTGAAATTGAAAATGGCAACCACATGTAGAGCATAAACTGTGATATTTGGTTCACGCTCAGCATTTCTTTCTTTTTTTTTTATTTGCGTTTGTGCATTTCTGTCGCAATTGTTAGGATGCCACTTTGCAGAACTGGAGTGACATGTCTAAGCCAAGCCCACTCTGAGCGAATTCTGGATGCTTCTCGATGCAAACCTTGTAGAAAAGAGCAAAGTCATATCAAGCCGGTCATGCCGTTACTAATAAAGTGGAGATTGTTGTTTTTTGTCTATACACTGGTCACATAAACAGTTTTGTTTTTTCATATCGTCAAAATACTATTTGGTTTTCCTCAATACGCAGTTGAACCATTACTTGGTCTATTAACTTTACCGGCGGTCTTTTAACAAACACATCAAACTCTATTTCAAGGGGCTTGTTCCTGAGCCACCGGATGACCTTCTGCTCGCTCACTTTCCTTCTTCAGCTGAAGATGTGGGCACCCCCCCCCATAGAGGCCAAACTGGGGAAACTGAGTGTGTTCTCTCAGCACTTAATAACCATTCACACCATCAGAATGCTTCATTACACACCTTGA
Organism: Danionella cerebrum; assembly: GCA_007224835.1. Classification (NCBI taxonomy): domain Eukaryota; kingdom Metazoa; phylum Chordata; class Actinopteri; order Cypriniformes; family Danionidae; genus Danionella; species Danionella cerebrum. The sequence continues at coordinate 241,066 of SRMA01027364.1, read as the reverse complement.
CCTCTATGGCATTTTCTCTTCACTCTGGATTTTTACTCCCACACACATGCACACGCACATGCACACACACACACACACTGAGAGAGAGAGAGAGAGAGAGAGAGAGAGAGGCTCTGATTGTCAGGTGCAGTGTTTTGTAATTACTGTAGCTGCAGCTGTAGAGTTGAACAGTTCTGCTGGCTCTGGCTTTATTAGATTCTGTCAAACATCCTCCACCCCTCTCTCTTTCTTGCAACCCCCCCACCGCCCTCCTTCGTACACTCATAAGGTAGATGACGCTTTCCTGTTGCGGGCTGTTTCCATCTGGATACATTATACTGTGAGAACCTGTTCACACTAATCCTCATCTCACACTGTGATGACCTGAGATGACGCTACCTTTAAACGTTCAACCAAGCACTGGTTTTCTACTGTCTAGATAATAATTGTAAAAATGACAGATTTTAGTGGTGATTGCTACAGTAGTAACCCGTAGAAGTCTCTGCATGCACTGGTGCGTGTGCCAATGGCACTGGCTGTTTTCATTTAAGTAGGGATTACGCAACCCAGGTTTCCAAAATGTTAATAGCTTTAAAATTTTTGTTTTCAAACAAACATTGCAAGAGGTATGACGCATAATTTGAAAGATAATTCAATTCGAGAAAATGCGCAACCGTCTTTCAGTTTACTTTTACAGATCTCAAACCGGTTCAGTGCCATATAGTGGCCAAAAGAATGGATAACCTCCGGAAGAACAGGACCTGTGATTATGGCCTGTGTTTTTAGTAAATTTTTTTTCTTTACTTTTGCTTTTTTATGAAACATAAAGACTGTTCGTTTTAATTTCATTATTGTTTTTTTGCAGTAAAAAAATTACACAATTGAATACTCAGATTTTTTTTAACACAATTTTAGGTTTGTTGTGGAATTATTGTGTAATGTATTAAAAAAAATATTCGTAAAACAACGAAGCTGGGGTTGTACTAAAAACGATAGCAAGCATTGACACTAAAACGGTTTTAAAGATGTTTTATTAGAGCAAATTGTAAAATAGTAAAAAACGCTTAACAATGGACAGACCTTTAAGGATTAATTGTTATTGCTGGTACTGCAAAAAATAAATACAACCTTTATTGTTTATGAAAAATGACACCTTTTAAGAAGTTTTATTGAAGTCCTTGTCGCTTGAAAGAAAGGCAGAGACCGGTTTCCTCAGTCTGTATACTGTACTTATATCATTGCATTATTGTACTTTTATGTACACATCATTTCTATTTGTCATCTTCCTGGAATTCACTGCAAATTTTCTATTCGTGGAGTTGAAGTGCTTCATAATTTTCGTATGGCTAAATGTTGTATTTATCAGCGTTTCAGTGAGTCATGCTTGACTGTTCTTTCATCAGTATTCGCATCAGTGTTTTCGCAGTTCTGAAGGTCTCTTAGGTAAGCATATCTCTGGAGCTGATGACTGAAGAAGCTGATATAATTAGCTGCATTGTGAGCGAGAGAGAGGGAGAGAATAGTGAGTATCAGTCATCTGAAGATGCTCCGACCTCTGCTAAGCTTTCTGAGTCAGCAAGAATGACTTGACCTACACACACTTGCAGCCTCACAATCTCTCTCTCTCTCTCTCTCTCTCTTACTCTCTCTCTCTTTCTCTCTTTCTATCTCTCGTATTTAAAACCTTATTGACAAAAGTCATTTTTGCATCGTGTTTCCAAGTTCTGGGGTGATGAATAGTGACTAAAAGCTTTTTTTGGATTTAAATGATGGTCCAAAACATGTAAAGCCACTCTTTTACATGCGACATGGTCATACTCGTCTTTATCAGGCTCATCCTTCTGTGAAGCTGCTTTCTGCATAAAAGCCCTACATGAAAATATTTGACTTGACTGGAATCTTGTGTTAAGCTGTCCTAATTATATTAAAATGTTTCAAATGTAGATGTGTTCAGACCTGTTAGCATAGTTGGTAAGTTTGGGGCCAATGAGACGTTGTGTGGCTGAATTACAACAACTTCCTCTTTATGATGAAATGTCGACGGCCACTGTGCATACATAGTTTAACGAAGTTGAAAAAGCTTCGCAATTTAACATCCCACATACCTTATGATAAGACTGATGAAGTTTTGAGGTGAACAGAAACAATCTCTACGAGAAGTTTGTTATATTATAAGGTGTACAAAAGTGCAATTTTGCAAAAAAATGTTAGTTTTGGAAATTTGTTGGTCCTACATAGTGTGCTTATAAAAAAACAACAACCATGCATTAAACACAGTAAATGATTATGTATATTACGTCATGATTAACATGAGGAAGTGAGATTTTTACTTTTGAAACTATAAAGTTTCGCTTTCATGTCACACAGTATGACAATTTAAGATATTGGTGCAGCAAATTGATAGAAAAATGCATATTTTCAACACAACATCTAATAGAACATGCGTGTATTTGGATATATAAGAGCATGATATGTCAGGCATGATATTTGAAGTAAAAAAATAAATAAATAAAACAGTATTTTATATATCATTCAGGGCTCTAGAGTGCGACCAATTTGGTCGCATATGCGACCTAGTAAATAAATGTCAAAAAGTCATCTTTTTAAAACTGATACGACACTTGAACATTCCAACCTGTCAGCTCGTACAAGGTCACCAACCCAACACAAGAAATCTTCCTGTGACTGCAACGGCAGAACAGCAGATTCTGGAGTGATGGTGACTGGGGCATGAACTGTGGAATCAAAGCTCTGCCACTCTTTCACACCTCATCACACTCAGGATGCGAGAACTAATCACGTCACTGGTGCACACTATGATTTAAAGCAACTAAAAAAGACCCGCCCAGGGTTGAACGTCAGGTGAAGTGTTATTTTGTCAAATGGATGATAAGACTATTAATCCACTTCGGTGCACTCAATCCAGAGTGACACAACAGCGATGGAAGGGGATGAGCTGATTTCAACGGCAGGAGAAGCAAGATTCCTGGAACCCTATCTCAGGTTTATTTGTATTCTGGATTTCTGATTAGTGTCATTTATATTGTTTCATTTTGATTCACCTTTGAGCTTGTTTTGAACGTTGGTTTGTGAGATCCTGAAGAGACATGGTTAGCATTTGTCAAAATCTAAGAGTTTGGTGGAAGCGTTACTTGTTAAGCTTGAAGATATTCTAGTTCACTGAAGGACTGAGGACCACCCTTGAGATAACGTACTCCATGACCACATTCTGAACAGAATTGGATCATTACGCAACAGTCTCATTTGAATGCATGATTCCGTATTCACAGGGTACTTGCTTTTTTTGGAATGACCTTGAATGCCCGGGGTCATATGTCTGGCTCTGTTAGCGCCCTCCTTCTTCGGAACTGTCCCTTCATCTTCATCGCCATAGTAACCTCAACCCTCGGCAGTGAGGCTGACCTTCATTCACTAAACAAGAGAGCTGAGTGCAGGAGAACAGTTAAATGTCTGCCAAGAGCCTATTATATCCTCCAGGAGGAAGTGAATGACGGACTATTTTTTGCTTCTCACTTTCTTAATTTGATCAGTCATTCCTCAGCGCTTTGCTAACTCCACTGAAAAAATGGATTAGCTGCAGTATGAAAGATCAGATTGTTGCAGCGTTTTCTGCTTGTTTACACTGGGCATTACAGCGGAAGACGAGTACGCGTCAACCATTAGCTTCATGAGCTCCATCAGTTTGGCGGTGTGGTTATCTACAGCCTAAATTCATTTTTCTATCTGCCCCTTAGATCAGAGAATTTGGTGTCTCTTCGGGTAGGGGATAATGCATTAGCAGTGCCTGGAGCCGAAGCACGGGTGATGGTTAGCATTTCACCTTCCTCAGCCCTCTTTGCCCGTGTCCTCATAACGCCAGAGGAGAGCATCAGCTATTTACTGTTGCTGGCTCGCAGTACTGCTGCCCAAAAATAGAGGCACAGTAATCACAATTACACAGCCAGGGTGGAGGACTGAAGTGTCATTTAGAAAAATAATCAAAAAGTCATCTCTCTCGCTCTCTCTCCTCCCTTTTGTCTCTCTTTCTCTCTCTCACTCACTTTTCAAAACTGGCACTGTTTCAAGTAGCCTTGTTCAGAGCCATTACTGGAACAGACTAAAGAGCAAAGAAAAGGTTGATGAATGACAGGGAAAATGGACTGATAGTATAGGGTGAGAAACAGTCGATTGGCCTCTCGAAAAATAAAGACCGTGAAGGGCAAGGCCAAAAAGAGTTCTCTTTATTCCCGCAAAGGGTCTTATAGTCCTGCTGGGATTTGACGCTTAAGTGGAGAATATGGGTTTGGACAAATATCTTGATTAAAGCGCTAAGTGTCATTTAACGATTCCGAACACTCCAGATGTGTGTTAATGCATTGCAGTTAGAGTCAATAAGAAAGTAAGTGCGTTTATATGCCTGCCATTACATGCACTTGATTTACTGATCGCATTAAGACCTGTGGTCGTAAAAGTAGTTAACTTGTTTGAAACACACAAAGCTCTGTATTTCCACAGCAATACTAATTTATTCAAGTCTTCCAGTGCTTTCTTTGACCTTTAAGGCGCCGTAGACTGCAATCTGCATTTTGGTCGTTTCACAGACATTAAGCCAACAAACAATCGCATAATTGTGTTTAAAGCTGAAAAGATTCCACTGCCACCAAATGTAATCACACTGATGGTCTGATAGACTGAAGCAATTTAATTTCTATTGAGGGTCATAGCAATTTACAGAGTGCTAATTCACTTTAAAAATGCTAATAGAAATGTATTGAATCATCTACTGCGCCTTTACTAGGCAGTAGGAAATACAGGCAGACATCGATTTAAAAAAAAAAAGAGGAACAAGCCATGTATATGTACAGTATGAAGTATTATGTTGGAATAATTACAAGTCATAATACTAGTATAGCTATAATTGACCTTTACTAAGCTGGAGTTCTATAAGGCCCTTTGTTCAACCCTGTGTTCCGAGGGATCTCTCTAAATGAGGGTTGCCAAGAAACCCACAAATCAAATTTTTCCAAACTTATACGATGACTTTCATGTTAATATGTTAATGTCTCTGCCCTACGTCTGCATGTGTGATGTGTGTGTATGTATGTATGCAATTCTACATTATCATTATTGTATATGATAAAATCAACAATCAAATGTATAAATAATGATAATAAAAACAAAAACATACTTTTCATAGGGGTCTCATCTCTAGCTGTTGAATTTAAGATCCAAGGGGTTGGGGTAAGTTAATTAATTTTTGGTTTTTGTTTTTGAAATTATTTGTACGGGGTATTGATGTCATATATGTAACATACTAAAGTTAAGTTTGTCAAATTATATTGTAATTCCACCTTTTAGCCATCAAAACAGCTCCAGCTCATTTTTGAAGGTCTCTTAAATGAACTTGAGCTGCTGCTTAACCACTTTTCATACTGCACTACTCCCAATGTGAAGCAAATTGCACATTAACATGCTCCCCTGACTCAAATAAACCACGTGAGCAGCTCAGTATATCCAGTTGGTAGCAGCCATTTGGAACTTTCCCTCTTTATGTTGCAGAATGGTTCCGTTCACAGTTTTTTTTCCATTGGATTAGTATTGGAACCGCATGCACTGCCATTTCAGTATATTTAACCATTTAGAGTGGTGTGTTGACGCTGACCGTAAGCTGCAGGTCTTTACATCCACAAATCTGGGGGTAAAAATGGACAGTGGTCTGAAATTCAATCTGCAGATCAAACCAGTTGTCAAGTCCAGTTTTTATCCTTTACGACAACTAGCCAAAGTCAAGCCATTTTTATCAAGACAGCACTTTGAGATTTTGATCCATGCCTTTATTTCATGTAGACTTGACTACTGTAATGTACTTTGGGCTCAGCCAGATGCTGCTGTCTCGTCTGCAATTAATTCAAAACGCTGCAGCCCGACTTTTAACAGGTACCGAAAAATTTGAGCACATCACTCCGGTTTTAGCTTCCATTCATTGGCTCCCGGTGCATTTTAGGATTGATTTTAAAATTCTTTTATTTGTTTTTAAATGTTTTAATGGCCTTGCCCCACAGTATTTGTCCGACCAGCCATAAACTCCCTCACGCCATCTCAGGTCGGCAGATCAGTCTCTTTTAATAGTCCCACAAACAAAGAGGAAATCTAGAGGTGATCGTGCTTTTGCAGTCACTGCCCCCTGACTATGGAACAATCTGCCCCTGCACATTAGGCAAGCTGACTCACCTGTAGCTTTTAAATCCTTTTTTGAAAACATACTTTTTCTCCCTGGCTTTTAACTCCGTCTGAGACATTGACTTTTACTGTTTTATGTCTTTATGTTTTTATAGTTTTTTTTATCTTCATGCGTTTTATTTGCTTTTGTATTTGTGGACAGCACTTTGGCCAACTGGGTTGATATTAAAGTGCTCTAACAATAAAGTTGTGTTGAGTTAGTTTGGCGGTTGTAGAATGGACAAGAAGCTTAGATGGGTTAAATGCAGAGCACAAATTCTTAGTTTGGTTTCATATAAATCTCAAAAGAGAAATGTTCTAATACAGCTCGTTTGTAGAAAAAAGTAAAGTTAAAAAGTCGCAGTCAAAACTAAATTTGACATTAGTTATACTACTGTAAAAGTTCTATTTTGAAACCATTTTAAACACAAGCTGAGTACAAGAAACATGCTCACAGTCTGCGAAACACTTAACTGCGACACTCCAAATATCCTGACAAAGCTTCAGCAAATGTCAGCTCTTTTTGTAAGATGGAGGACATTCAAATATGTGATGCAGCCCGTGAAGCTAAATAAAACCTGCGAACACATACAGAGCAGCCCTGGATATGCTCGTGTGTGTGTGTGTGTGTGTGTCAACATCGCACCACGTGAAAACCACACCACTCTCATTCATTTTCACCAACATACTTTTCATGTACCAACACCCTCAAGCTGATGCTCTACACAAGTTTCTCCTAAATCACCCTACGCCTCGCCACAGTGATTTATACCCCTGCAGACTGGAAAGCGTGTGACTATCAGCATATACAGTAGCCGCTGAGAGATCTTACTGCAAGTGTTGCCTCTACATGTGTGGGTGAATCTCATTAATGGCTCGCGTTGACCCATATACACAACAGCAATTTTAGTTAGTGCTTCCAGTGTGGGGCTTGCAGTACAGGGACTGCTTCATCGCTCTTAAGTGTCAGCAGCAAGGCCGAGCTTCACATGACTTACGGACCGGGACAGCTAATTGCATTAAGACCCTTTGCAGCTGCATCTCAGGCTCTGGTGTTTCTAGAACCACCAGGGAAAAGGAACAGCCACATCCTGCTGGGCTGCAAGGAATATGCAGGCGGACTAAGGTGTTCGCATAAAAGAGCTGCTCAGGGAGAATTTTGCTGCCACTTTCACAAAATGAAAATGGTTGTTCTTCTGTGGATTAATGCAAATTATGAAAGCAAACGAGTTAAGATTTCTTGTGATCTGTGTTGATTTGCAAAAGTATTCTACTGTAAAGTAGGGTTTCAACAAAAATAATTAACGTTACCGATGATGGACAGTGGCAATCATTGACAAAAATGATTATAGTTCACAATTGGTTTGATAAAGATGTTTGAGTTAGTTTTTAACAAAAATTCTGCTTCAGAATTTAACAAACAAGCTAGCATAGTTAGTGACGAAAAAAATATATATCTTTGGAAAGAAAAAGAAAGCTATTAACTAGGAATACCACAACACTCAGTTTTAATCTGAATCGATTGGTACACAGTCCTCTGTTCAATACCTGTTTTTTGGTTCCGTGAAAATTTTAATTACTCCCGGATTTATTATTATTTCAACATGCAGCACAAACTACTTGTTAATGGAAGTGACGCACATTTGTTTTGCAAATATCCAATCAATGAACTGCTCCTTGTGTAAATATCCAATCAGTGAGCGCTAAAGATAGAGGAGGATGGGACTTTTGAGGCGCCACAATGTTGTAAACCTGAGGAAACTTGTGGTTCGCAAAATAAATAAAATTCTTTCACACCTATTATTTTGTATTCTTTTTAATTTGTTCAGAAATTACACATTTGCTAAACCATCACACACTGAGGTACGTACTGAATGATGAGCTTTGTGTATCGTATCATACCTACTTTTTAGGAGTGGTACTTGCATTATGGATTCATCGCCTCCTGGTACATAAACATGAGTCCAAGAAGGGACAATCCTCATAAAAGTATTGTAAAGGAAGTATTCTAAACTGCATGCATCGTTTATTATTGACCTAGAATGTGACTGACAGAAATAGATTGTAATAGGGAGAAAAGCGGAAAATGATTTTGTATTAGTGGGCTTAATCATAATCAGTCGGCCATAAACTTGAGAATGTTATAGCTATAGTCCAGTTTGTTTTACATCTTTCCTTTTTTGTTATTTTGTATTTATCGTAAAATCAGAAAATAATTATTTTTTTTAAGTAACCATCCTTCTAATGAAGCTTTTTTTTTCTTTTAAATTAATAATATGTTAGCAGTATCCCTTCTTTATTTTTCTGGGTTCCTAACTATTTGAACCTGGGCTATGCCCATGGGAAAAAAAAACATTTTAATATACATTGTCATTGATATTATTATTGTAACAAATATTTGAAAATAATGTGATTCCTTTCACTTTCATTTTCTTGTTTACTTTTTTTGCTACCAGGGAGCACGCTTTATTTTTCCACAAGGCAGGTTGAGACACATCGCTGAGAACGAACCGCACTTCCTTTCTCCAGCGTAACTAGAAAGTCTGAGTCAGGGGACAAACAGCACCTTGATGTGAAGATACAGCTGCATTTACTTTCCTTTTCATTTCCCTGAAGGATGATGCTCAAGTTGTGGTGCTTATGTGAAGATGTTGGTCTATGAAAAAGCATACTTATCTTACCCTGTCTGAACCATCTGCCCTCAAACACTGTTCTCCTCTTTTGAACCTGCTCAGAGTTTATTTAGAGGCAGAGTGCGAGAGTAAAAGCTTCACCCGGGACTGTCACATCTAGTGATGGACATCAATCCTGAGAGCACCTGCTTTTATGAACCTTTTATGAATGGACTGATTTTTCTCTGAGGAGATGTCTCACCCTTGTGCTCCTACGTATTTTGACACTTTGGTGCATTTGTTTGTGATTCATCGATTTGGTTTTAGCATCTCTGATAAAACCTGTGGTTACAACCTTGTACTAACAACACTTGGGAAATGTCCTTCAAGGAATCTTAAGTTGAACGAACCATTAAATTCCTTTGTTTATCTTTCAGCTTCTCGTTTGCTGCCTCCCTGCTTATAATTTATTCATCAGAAAGTTGTAGAGCTTTCATAAGAGGAAGCAATAAGTAATTGGATTTTACTGTGGATGAGAGAAAGTGCATGAGCGAGCAAGCACTGGCTTGTGTGCTTTGGCAAACTGCCGGTACTAACTGTTTCAAAGTTTTAGGCCCTTTATTTATTTTTCAATCATCACTGTTTTATTATCAGAAATCCCTGGACAACCGGATGCATAATCTCACTTTGTTCATGAGGCTAATTAAAACTCAGCCAGGCTTCTAGTCTATTAAATCCTCCAAGCATGGATGGAGAGTGCTAGATGTTGCTCTACTCTACTTCCTTAACTAGACCCATGCCTCGCCGGCGTATCCTTCTTTATCTTAAGTTTTTAAAATCTCTCCCTTGCAGTTATCCATGTGAATTTGAAGTGACTTGGTCCCATCCAGTTTGTGAATTTGTTCAGGGTTACAAAAATACAAAAATAGACATTCAAAATCTGTCTGTGAGCCATTTCACCAAATTGCTTTTTTCTTAAATTCTCTTTAACTTTGAATTTCAATAAAAAAAAACTCATACTTGCCGTTTTCCAAATGGCTATTGATCTATCTTAAGTAACTTGTTTAAACGTTTTATTAGTGACAGGACTGAGTTTGTAGCAACGAATTGGCAACTACATGTAATAAAGCCACATGATGCACATGATTATGGAACCTGGAATTTTGTGTAAATAAATGTTTTTGAAACTAATGTTGTATGTGGATTTACATATCAATGCAAAAGAATCTTTGTAAAAGGTCTCACTCATAGTTTATGAGGAAGTGTTTCATCTGAGACTGTAATAATATGCAATAAATGCTATTTTTGTTGTTTTATGTGGATTTTATCAATATTTTAAATGTTCTAGCTGAAATATGCTATAGAGAATTGTTTAGTAGACATAAAAAGTATTCGTAAATTAACCTCGGGACAGACAGAAATGGCACCCATCCTGTGGAATGGCTCCCGTCTTATTAGATGATTAATTTATCTTTTCTCTAACAATCACCTAAACTCTCTTTTCAAGGCCATTTTTTGCTTTTAGTGTTTTATCTGAACACCTGTTAAAAATGTTATTTCAGGAAAATATGGGAATGTTTCTGTCGGACACACAACTGTGTTGATATGTACACAAACTATAGCTCTCCACCCTCTGGCGGTTGTCCGCTCATCATATTTCTAGTGGCTGACTTTTCCATGAATTCCCCTGTCTGTGTTTACAAGTGAAGCCTGTGCTCTTTTACCATCCTGGGTGTATAACTGTCAGTGCCAGCATGGTGCCTTTTTGGGCTAGCTGGATCGCAACATCAGTTGTGGCATACAGGGGGCCTGCCAAACCCCGATGTTGCCCTCAAGCACAATGCTCAGCAGAGATTCCCTGAGGTGAGGAGACCCTGCTCTCATCATGACACCATCTGCTGGGTTAAAGGTTACATCATTTGCCATGCTGATATCACTCTGCTTCACTCCAAGCTTCTGACACATTCCGTCTATCTCCTTCCTGGGCTTAGAGAGGGACTCTACATCTGTGGGCCATATAAACAGCCAAAGGGTAGAACAGTAAATTCAGGACCCCCCAGTCATGGCCATATGTGTCTCACCCACCAGAAAGATCAGGGCTCATGGGATCATTGGAAAATGTGTTTGGGAGGGGTTGTTGACAAATCTCAACAAGCCATTACACAGTTTGATATTAGCTTTTTTTCAGTAGAAGTCACCCTTTTAATTAACTATATGTAAAAAAGTCACCAATCTAAGCCAGCTAATACATTTCACTATCAGTTCTTTATTAACAGGGCGTAAACCTGATCTAGTTCGCTATTACATTATTTTAAAGCAGCATATGGGAAGGGGTGATGTACCCTGGTGATAAGATGTTTTATAGCCATGTGTAGAACTGGTGTATTATGGCCAAGTTTTGCATTGCAACGAACAACTATGCATACAGCACTTTGAATAATGTGCAGCATTTGAATGTACTTGATTGGAAGACCAAAGTAGATGAAATTACAGAAGTACAGGAATCAAGTACATGTTGCAGAACCTCATTGGCTTTGACTTGGGAATGACTGGCAAAGACCAAACTGCCTCTATGACACAGATTGACTCAACTATTTCTAATACAATATGAAGTGTTTAGTCTTCTTGCTGCTAATTGCCATCCACATGGTCCCTTTAACTTTTGGTAAAGACAATCCTGCCCGGATAATCTTAACAAATGATTCCATTGTTTGGAGGCTCAAATTCCAGAACATAGGTAAGCTACATGTGTAATGGGTTTAGGTTATCCTTTTATTCCATGTCTAGTCCTATTTTTCACAGTAACGAGATGGTGCAGAGCACTAGAAAACACATGAGCTCAATATGTGTTGGTTACGTCAGACATGTTTTTAATAAAAACAACCTCTTTAAAGTCAATTCCTCTTGTAAGTCACCTATTCACTCATCCTTCTCCAACATCCTTGCTTCTCTAGCAAAGATTAACATCAGCACTGTAAAAGGTAAATCATGCTTGTTTTAAGTTGAGTGTTTGGGATATATGTGTCTTACCTATGATAATCCCAGGCAATATGGATGTGATTAGATTAGGGGTTGGGGTGGGGGAATGGCCGTAGAGACCAGAGCTACCCCGATGGACCATGGAGGGGTATATTTATTGCCATAAGTAGAGATGCTCCTGCATATTAGAGAGCTGCATGACCTTTTCCTGGGGAGGAAGGGGATTAGTCCACTTCCTGCTTTCTCTGTTCCCACAAAGTAAGTTTAGACTTCAGCTCTGTGAAGATTAGGTTTCAATTATATTTCAAATGCAACCAGCTTGAAAAGACAGCAAAATGCTCCTAGCGGAAAGTGAAACCATTCATTTCATCCCTTATTTTATAAAGTGAAAGGATCGGTGTGTAGTAAGTCAATGCGTTTCTTGCAAAGGTTTGTAGAACACAATAAGAAAATTTCTGATTGAAATAGTTATTATGAGTCACTTTTTCACACCTCTGATTGCTTCGAAGTGTCTGTCCATTTTTAATGTATGCTTGATGCCGAGAGGTAGAGGAATTTTTATGGGGAGGTGTCCTGGTAAGACCTAGGTCTTGCTGGAGTGTCCAGATCTCCTCGCTATACTAGAAACTTCTTGTGTCCCCCTGGAAGAGCTGGATGAGGTGTCTAGGGAAAGGGATCTCTGGGCATCCTTGCTTAGACTGCTCCTCATGTGACCTAGCAAGGGATTAATGGAAAAAGAAAAAGGGTTGCTGGCATCGCCCATGGATTTTTTTTCCTTTGACATTCATAGACATCCCTGCTTCCGCTACGATCAAGCTGTATTCAGACCCCTGCTAAACAATAATTTTTTGTGTGTGATCAAGGTAGATTAAACTGATTAACTGATCAAACCTTGTTATGAAACATAGTTGAAATGAGTACCAAAAAAAAGCAATGGTATAAAGACCAAAATTCTGCTTTTTGGCCTGGGAATCCCTTTCTATTTTTAAAGTAAGTATGGGGATACTTTCCAAGGTAGAGGGACGTTGGGTTCCCCTGCTTGGATTGCTTCACCTGTTCTTTGGATGTGAAAATCTATTTTAAAAATATTGGATTTGAATTCCTTTTAAATTTAAGTGTAATGAGGAAAACAAGATGATTCAAGTAAGATCTTGAAATAGTTAAAACTGAGCATTTGGTACAGAAAAACTACATAATACCCTTAACTAAGACCAGATCCTCAACTCCTCAAGGTACAGGCACCTGGGAGCCCATGTCTCCTCCCATCATGGATGAATTAAGCCTAATCCAGAGGTGGATTGTGCCTTTGATCTCCAAAGTGTTTGGCTTCATTGTTTTTGAAACAGCACAGCACACCGGGCTCGTTCGGCCCGGTCGGCCACAGCAACTGTGGTGCTCGGGTGCTTTCATCTGTGCCTAAGCCCTCTTCCGGAACTGTCACGAGCTGAGGTGCTAGAGGGGGTAACCATAGTGACAGGCGGTAATTGGCCTGAGTGCGAGAGCGTTGGCACAGCTGCCACTGCTTTTGAAGTATTTACTCTAAATGACTGAGTCTTCCCACGTGAAATGGAGGATATCAAATGCTGCACTTCTCATAATGGACGAAAAGTATCGTTTGCAAGCTTTATGGCGTCAGCTTATTCTTGAATGTCAGCTTCTATAATTTTTATGGTCTTTTGCCGTGACATACTTGTTGCCTGATCTAAAAGTGTATTTTATCATGTTATTCTATTATTAGTTTTTTTATTCAGTGTATATATAAAGTTGTTCTGCAGTGTGCACTGAGGCTAAACGATTGCATTATACCATCTCCATCTTAGGAGGATTTCTCTACTTCCTGTTTGAGTTTTAAGAAGGTACAGGATCACTGAAATGGCTTTTATTCTTTAACAAATCACTTGCTAAACAGCTGTGACACTCTACAGGTTGTGACGCAATCAAATCCATCAAGCAAATGGAGCTCGGGACTTTTATTTTTGAACTTGGGTGAACTTACCTTTGTACAGCAATATTATTTATGTTTCCATTTGTGTAATATAGTTTTAAAATTGATTACTTTTGGACGTACTTTGCCAAAGTAATTCAAAACAAATCAGAATGCAGTCCTGAAATTTTGGCCCCCAGTCTTTGAACAATAGTTTTTCTTCTGCTTTATAGTTGAACAATATACACTGGTGTCAATGGGAAACTGCCTTATACTGACACCAGATAATCAATAATCAACCTCTTGATGATTTGCACTTTCGTTCTTTTCATGTAATGCTTCCGAAGGCACAATGCGAGAGGAAAATCCGGAAATAGTGCGTCATCTGGCTGTTTCACTCAAAGGTTGATGGCAGACATTCTTCTTGTTTCTTATTCTGTGTTCTGCATAATATATAGTGTATACATGCACGTTGTTGGGTAGTATTGTAATAAATAACATAAAGTTGTTACACAATAAGTATAATGCATTCTACTAGATCTAATTCCGGATTTCTGGATGTGATGTTTGACTGGATTGCAACTGTGGTTTATCCAGCTGTGCACACACTGGGGACCAAAGCCAAAGCTGGCACACGCTCATGGAACCGTGATGGATAGAGAGGAGAGTATCTGGGCCTCTTCTGTATCAGCAAAGGGCTTAATTGAGAATAAGAACCCTTCCCAGGAGAAGCTTGTTGAAATCACCGCAGCTGCTCCACGGCAATCGCTTTGGACGCTTTTGAGGAATGGACTAATGTACGCATGCAAAATGCCAGCCAAGAGCGGCTAAGAACTTCTGTATAAAGCCATCCTCCTATAACGTCTTCTTACTTCATCTGCCTCCCCCTCATTCCTCTTTATTTCATGCTCTGGTCCTCAATGGCTTCCTAGCTGTTATTCATCATAGCTCAAACTTGATTCAATTTGGTAATACAGGGATAAATAGGCCAGCGAGATGGCTGCAAATTACATGAAGTCTCTGCGCCTGACATTTTCGATTTGAGTCTGGCAGAGTTTGAAAGCTGGCAAGCGTGCTTCAAAGCCCAGATGCCTGTAGCGATTCTGTGGCCAGTGTGGCACTCCAGTGCCTCAGGTTGTGTTGAAAGAGCACTCTAGCAAAAAATTGATGTTTTTCTTATTTTTAGTTTTCATTTCAGGTGTACCAGTGTATCGTTTCCATCACCTCTGGGAAAGGCTGTCATCTTTGACTGATATGAGAACTGGTTTGACAGATTCAGAGTGATGAGAGCTCTCTATGTGTGTTGAGCTTTATTAGAACTGGCCTCAGCATTAGTGGCTTCACAAGATCTCATTGGAGAGATTTATTTATTTATTTATTTATTTTACCCATTTAACTCTTCTAAATGTCATCATTGAAACCAAGCAACAGCCCACTTTCACTCCGGAAGTGTAAAAAAAAAAAAAATCAGAAAGTTGCATTTCCTTCAAGTTAATCACCACTTGAGGCCGGTTCCAGAAGTGAAAGATTCCCATTCATTCATTTTCCTACCCGCTTATTCCCTTTTTGGGCTCACGGTGCACATTGGGCGAGAGGCGGGGGTACTCCCTGGACAGGTCCCCTGTCCATCGCAGGGCAACATTCACACAGACATTCACACCTAAGGGGAATGTAGATTATTACATTAACCTGCTCTATGTTTTTGAGATTTTGGGGGAAACCGGAGTACCCGGTGGAAACCCACACAAGCATGAGGTGAACATGCAAACTCCTTCCAGAAAGGTCACCGTCGAGCCTCGAACCAACCACCTTCTAACTGGAGTTCCACACAGTGCTACCCACTGTGCTACCATGCCGCCCAAGATTCCCATTAACATCCAAAATAAAAACCTATTCAAAGATCACAAAGTTTGACCTTTATTACAACTGTGGGTATTTTTTTAAATTATTAAATGTCTTTCACTCAGTGTATTGAAAATGTTTCTGTATGAACATGCCAGTTATAAACCATCAATATCCTATATATTAACTGTTGGCATGAAAGCCATATTTTCTATAGTGTATTCATCACAATAACAAGTAATATAAACAGAAAAGGAAACGTAAGACCCTCATAGAGAAAACCTGAATATCATAACCATGGATATAACAGATTGTGCCAGTCATTCCTTTGTCTTGTCCATACTACTTTGCATGTCAAACATACGGGAATACACCTGCAACTGCATTAATTGCATGCATTAACCTGCTAATTTTGACAGCACTTATATTAACAAAGAAAGATTGGCAGATACTGCATTTATGCACCTTTTGCCAAGTTATGGTTACTTTTGGTGATCCACTTCAATTGCTGTCTATTCCCAAATAAAACCTCCCAGCACTTCATCAGAAGCGTATGGCCCCTTCTCAAACCATGACTTCGTTCTGTTCATGACTTGCTACACGGCGTTTTCTGGACCAAGTTCTGTTTCTTAGTGGTCTTGCTCTTTTCTGCCTCTCAGTACTGCTACTGATATGCGTGTCGTTTAGGTCACGCTCGTCTGCTGATGAGCTGCTCCCAGAGGTTCAGAGGATGCGGAGGAAGCTCCTTTGCAATTGCAGTTCCTACAGTCTGAAATGCAGTGCATTTACTGTAAATGTCAGACTGGCTCTGTCACTTCCTGTTTTTAAATCAAAACTGAGCAACCTCTGGCTTTCCATTTTGGAGCCTAATAGGAAGTGACTGAACTGCAATTCCTCGACTGGCCGCTAGAGACTGGCTCCAGAAGTGAGCAGGTTCTCATTCACACTAATGTTAAAATTACAACATTCAGAGATGCCCCGCCCATATTGAATATTTAATGTTTTAACTCTATTTTGTATGTACTTTACTTTTCAATGATTTGTGTGTGTGATACTATATAAATAATGACCTCTTATATTACTCCAATATTGTTGAGGATTGATAAATTGTTTGATACCAGACAAAAAAAAAATCACAAATCGGTGGAAGTCAACATTAAAAAATGTAACTTTTTCTATTGAGAAAATGCACTTTATTATAAGCTTACAAACAGAAAGGTCGTATTCAATATTTGTTATGTTTTTCAGGTATGACAGGTAAATTAATTTAACTTTTTTAGCATTTTACTAAGAAAGCAGGTTAAAGAAATGTACGGTGCATGAAACAAACTACTGATGAGCAAGCTCAGGTAAAAGGAAGCTGACTGCAGACTGTAAATGCAGCTTTTTTCCTGAGGATCACCTCCAGGTCAATGTTCATTTTGTTGTGTTGTCTTTGGTGTTGCCTCGCTTGTCCAGTGATTCAGTCTATACAGTTTTCTCTGGAGAGTGCTATGATGAAGGCTCTGGCTGTGTGTTCTAGCATGTGAGAGAAGGACTGGGGTAGAGAGACACTGATGAATGGGATGGAGTGCTCTCGATGCTGCTAACCTAATGTTGATTGAATGACAGTCAGGGTACAATGGGCACACACTGAGGTGCTGGCGCTTGTGTGCGTTTAGTCCACGGGTAACAAAACCTGTAATTATATTCATCATGCAAGTTTGGAGTCGTGTGTGTGAAGCTCCATAGAAGAGGGAAGTCTTGGGTAGACGGATGACTGCATTGTTTATACCTGCTGCTGAATTAGATGCAATTCAATCAGCCAGAGAGATACATATATTTTATTGTAATTATGCTGAATAACAATGTCACCCTGAGCGGCCTGGCTCACTTATTTGACTATCTTTATTTCATTCTTTTTTTTCCCGTGAGCCCCCCTGTAAATGCCACGGTAAACAAGTTGAGCTTTAAAGGAGACCCAGTGTGTGGGGGATGTGAATTGCATGTTGTCAACACACATCCTGGTGAAAAATGACTCCAGTGTAATTTCCTTAATACGGCATGATAAGGAACAATAAGCTTTTTGGTTTAATGACATTAGCCAGCAATCGCTGAGCTGTAATTAAATGGATTGAAACAAGTGATTAGCCAGGTTTGTTGAAACTATAAAATATAATTGGAAATTTATGCAAATGTTACAATCCCAAGGTTGCGTCTTGATCCTTGAGTGCCCTGGCCAGAGTCGGTGTGCTAGTCTCAGGGGTTTCCAGAGCAAACTGAAAGAGAGTGAAACCAAGAGTGTTTACACACCGTCTGGAAAATCACTGTTGTATTAAGAGCTCTTCAATCATCTTCATTTGCTCAGGAGCTCTTGATCTCAGAAGGCTTGAGATGGCCACAGAGCAAATTTCCCTCCACTGAACCTGGGTCATTCAAGATTTTTGATGATAATTGAACAATATAAGTATTGATTTACTTTTACATCATGAAATAAAGATCATAGGATTGCACAAGTGGCTGTTGGATTTACAAAACCTTTTCAGACTAAACTGATTTGTAAAAAAAGATTACAGTGGCCCATTAGTACACAACACAAATCAACTTTTTGTGCACAATGCTATTGCAAAAACGGCTATTGAAGGTAAAAAATTACTTCAAATCCAAAACGTAAATAATATGGGGGTGATGGTTAGCTTGTTTATATGCTACAGCTTCAAATATAATGTGTAAATATTTCACCACAGTAAATCCACCAGAGTTCAACATTTATTTTCAACATGAATAATAAAATAGCATGAATGTAGTTCCAGGCTTCGCATAAATGGCATAGTTGTTTCCCTTTACTTCCTGGTTTCTTTCTACCTGAGCCTTTCTGTGATGAGCATGGCAAGAGCATTACTTTCTGTGATATCACTGGGTCTAATACCGTGAAGAAAATCCAACACAGGGATATAGAAACGTGGAAACTCAATTCTGTCATATTTCCAATGTACTTTCACATATGTCACGATCAGATTTTGGACTTTTTTTTTTTATCTTTCCACTTCTGTTTTCTTAAAATTTCTACTTTTTAAGTAAAATTTTTTACTTTTAAGCAATCGTTTTTTTAACCTGGTGAAAATGTGCTTCCATAAATGGTCACTATTATTTATATTGTAAGTGCATTTACTTTCCTAGCACAAAATATTATTTGTATAATATGTATGAAAATATTGTTAAAGTACAATATAAAAAAAATCCTCCATTGCAAGCAATTATTTAATGCAAATTATTTTGAAAAAATAACTGCCCAGTTAATCGATTATGGGAACTGGGCAAATAATGTACCTTCCACATGTGTTCTGTGGGATGTAAAAGAGGAGAAATGTTTTTATAGGAAGGTGATAGATTTGGGGAATAAATTATTTTTGATTTTGTGGAATAACTGTAATAACAGTGATTAATGTTGCTCAGTGCATTAGTGTTTGGCTTGTGTAACTGTGTACGTTCTCTTGTAATTTACCAAACATTGTATTGGTTCAACATCTATGGATGCTTGAAAAGAGTGAAGAGGTGTAACCCTGCCCTACTTCCTAGTTTGGATTTAGAAAGATGTATCTATGAATGTCCATCTGAATGACCAGCACAATCCCAGCTGTATGTGGCTCTATGAATTGCCCACCCACACACACCCTCAATACACACACACACACGCTCAGATAAATGAGACGCTGTCTGTGACTGCGGGATTTCTCACTCAGTGACACAGCGGCCATTTGTCAGTTCTCTGTGGTGCTCTGGAGGCAACTCTGAGTGTGTGCGTGTGTGTGTGTGCGCGCACAGCAAAGCCATAAGTCTTGTTTATTTTTGCTGGCTGTTGATTTGTTGGAGCGTTTCTGTATGCACCGTTGTTGTGCCTGAAATATTTGGAAATTATTAAAAGCTGTCAGATTTGACGTATGAATGCTTCATGCAGTGCCAGCTGCTGTGTTTACAAGCGATCAATAAAAGCGACCGATGGCTATACGAAACGAAACAATATTTTTCACAGCTGGATCCCTGATCAGTAATTCATCTCTCTCCCATTTGGTAATCTGGTCGTGGTAGCCAAATCATTTGTGGTTAACCATGTTCAAGGCATCATTGGGTACAGCTCGATGTTGGATCATAAGTCTGCGTGATCGCACCGTCCCCCAAATAGGCTCTTTCTGATTCCAACATAAATCTTAATGGCTAGTACAATAAGCCTTGTTTATGAGATTCTGGTGCTTGATCAAAAAATGCTTGTGTTTAAAAGGAAGATTTTCAAATGAGTAAAATTTGATAATATTCCGAAAAGTAGATGGAACTGCGATTTTCAGTCTAGACTTCCAATATTCCAGGCTGAGAGAAATACAGACCGGTTATATGCTGATGACTGTGTGGGTTGTGTGTGGACTAATGGAAACACAAGTTGTCTCCACCTGAACGAAAGCATGCCAGGCTGTTGCACACAAAAGCAAATAGATCATATCTTAACTTTTAAAGACTTTTCCACGCCTAGAGGATGGTGTGCTTCCAAACAGTGTTCATTCATCAGTTTTGGGTATAAATGCACTACCAGTCTACATCAGGAATATAACACACCTACAAAATGGCCCCAAAACAGCAGTGGCCCCTAGTCTCTTGATCTGAAACCCCCACTGAGCTGTTGTGGGAGCTGCTTCAGCATAGGGTCTACTAAGGGGCGATACTCCAGAACTTGGATTTGAATTTGCAGAAGATCAAAAAAACTTTAAGTCCTATTAACTTTGAGCCACTGACGAATAGGTCTTTAATTGTTTATTCATTTATTCAAAGAAGTAATAAGTGTAGGTGAAGGTGAATTAAAGCAAGAGTTTACATACTGTTGTTTTAGTGGTTAGGTTTATGCAAAAACATGGTTTTATTAGCATGATTCCATCCAAAGCAATAAAAATCGCCAAATACATTGATATTAAATTATGTCTTGTTTTTAAGATTGATTTTTAATAATTGCCTGGTTAAACTTCAAATGAACACTATACAATACAATCTTAAAGGTGTAAATAACTATTGTAACTACATGAAAATATATTCCTCCAAACACCTTAAAACAAACAGTTAACCATCAAAAAAAAATCAAAGCAGTCTCAATGCTTTTAGAATTACATTACATTCATACAATTGGAATGAAGACATCTAATGAGTTGTTGCTTTCCCTGGGATTCGAACCTTTGATCTTGTTATGTTCTACTGAGTCGCGTGGACTCTTTTAATTAGATGTTTAAAAAATGTAGTAGATGGAAAGGAGCGCAATGTAATTTATTTTGAAATGTTAAGCAGACTCTGATTTGTTTATGGCTTGTATGTATGCTGTGCTAGTTTTGTTAGCCATTTAAATGATGAATACTGACAGTTTCATTTCTGTTAAAAGACAGATGTATTCTTTCATGCATGCAAGCTGCTCTCAACCTTTTTTTTTTAAGAGCTGTGTTTTATACAAGGTGACGACATACTTAACAAAGTGCTAGTTCTTTGGCATCAATTTCAGATGTTAACATTTATATGTTATTGTTTGTTTAGCTTCATTCCATAGCCAACATTTTGTGTTTAGCACTAAACCATCATCAGATTCTAATTAGTATTATTTGATTCATGCAAAGAAATGCAGCTTAGTGTGACTTGGGTAACTTTTCATTTTCTGGAAATCAATACCTATTGTGTGTATGTTAATAGAAAGCTCTATAAGCCACTGGCTGACTGGGAAACACATGTATGTGTACTTCCGAGTTGCTGCACCATGTTAGTGTGGTCGAAGTTGAATTAGCTTGGGGACTATAATTTGTTATATTTGTTATATATATTTTTTTATATATAATTTGTTATATTTGTTATATTTTTTTTTTGTTTTGTGTTATTAGTACATTTTAAGTTAATGTAAAGATGTGTGCGTTTAATTTGTGCATTACTTTTATGTCAGCATTCCTCATTTACTTTTAAATACTTAGAAGGATGATGGATTGATGGATGGAAGCATCTAAATAAAGATGTGGGAGTGTTGGAGATATTCCATTTCATCCAAGCAAACTGATGTATTCAAGCTCAAATTCCCACCGTGACTGGAAAAAAAGTCACGGTGTACAATACCAAATTGGTCTATTCTCAACCATTATTTTTAAAATGGAAACTTTGACCCTACTGTCACACAACATTTTAAGTCTCTGTACAAATCGTTTAATTTATTTGCATTCACTCAGTGAGGAGACTGCTGTTAAGTTGTAGGTTTCATTCTCTGCATCATCTGTGTCCCTTTCCCTTCATCTCTTTCCCTCAATGTCCAAAGCAAGGCATAAATTTAACTTCACAAACATTTCTATTCTCTGTGCTTTCCCTTCAGATGCATGAAGCATTTTGTGGTGTAACCCTTAAATTTCAGTGCCTTTTGAGCATTTTTTACTACTTTACATTGTCCTTGAATAAATTCTTAAATTTTTTATAAAAAAAATTTAGTTTTTGCTTTTTTCTAGTATAACCCCATCTTTTTTACACTTTGTCATTACATTGAGTATTAAATTTAGTTTAATTTAGTTTTTACAGCAATAATCAAAATAATTCTGAACAAACTAGTTTTATGCTTTATAACAAATGTCAAGTGTTGAGTACCCACAACCCCCCCCCCCCCCAAAAAAAAAAGAAAGAAAAAAAAAACCTTACAAACCTCTCCGGTGTAGCCTCGTCTATACTGTTCCAAGCTCTTTTTGTTCCATTGTGCTTTTTGTGCCAAACAAAAAGCCTTATCACAGTTATTGTATTTCCAAGGGTCACTCTTTTTCACCACAAGACGACACTGATGGCACCATTTTGGGTTTGGTATAATGAAACTGAGAGACAGTTCCCCATTTTCTCGCATTTTATTTGAATTACCTTGTTAATTATGGGTCATGACTCTTGTAATGTTCATTTAAAACCAAAAATATCACAACTAATAAAAAAATTAAAAACCTTTTTGAAGCCTACACATTATATTTGAAATCACGTTAAACAATCTGTGGGTTTGCGTCATTCCTACTTAAAAACGGCCGCTGTGATTGGCACACGGAGAGACTTCTAAGGGTCAAAATCTCTAAATAATGTACCCCTCTGCAGTATGCACCTTACTAATTATCCTAAGCTGAGTAAACAAATAAATGAGAAGCTTGTAAGTTAAAGGTTAAAAAAATGGACTGAAGACTGAAGAAAAGTTCAACATTATTGTTTTTTGTTTCATAATATTTGGAAAATGTGTAAGTAGTAACTGACAACTTGACCGTACCTTTTGATGAATACAATTGGAATAACTCATGTAAATATTTTGACATAAAAGTGCATTTTCTACATTTGAAATGGTATGAATTTACCAAAGTAATGGTTTACGCCACTCTGTTTGGACAGAAAATAAGCAGCTCCTTAGTAACATTTACCTTAAGCCAGTAATTCTCAGTCTCCTGACAAACTTCACGACACATTCAATACACCTCTGCTTATTGATTTCCGCAGCTTCCCCATAATTTGGAAACATTGGTGATTTTCTTCATCGAAGTGTGTTCAAGCTCATAAGACAAGTTCATGTGTGGGCTGCCATAACATCGGCAGCTCTCTCAGACGCAATCAATTTCATTTTCGGCCACATTCACGCCTGTAATAGAGATAAAGAGCCCATCAATGTGTAAGCATTAGTATTGTTTATGCACTGAGTCATGGAGTGACGCACCCTGCACTCCGTCCTCACTATGACAGGAGTAAAGCGAATGAAAATGACCTGCACTCACTCTCCAAAGCTATGAGGAGACTCGTCGTGAAGTGCCTTTGGGGCCCAGTAAGAATTGTGCAGCAAGATTGTACCAAGAAACGGCACCCGCGGTGTGGGACGTGATCCTGGTGTCTAATGGCTCTGATAGGGCTCACAATAACAATTTGGTACAAGTGAAAACAACATTAGGAGAGTTTGATGGCAGCATATTCTGAATGGCCCCCTTACGCTCGTGGGGTATAACGTGACATAAAAATGAACCAGCGCCGTTATGACTTCTCACTTCCCTCTATTTGATTTTATGATCTCTGGTGCCAGTAGATAAATGGCTGTATTTCATTCAAATGAAGCATTCCTGGGTTATTAGAATGGGAGGGGGACACGCGAGCGAAGGAGCCCGTGTGAAACATGAAGCTGCTAGAAGGATGTAGAAAGAGAGAGAGAGAGGGCAGAAGGATCAGAGAGAGGCCTTGTTAGATGAGTGCTCCTCTGTGCTCTGAGGGTTTTTACCTCTCCCTCTCTTTGGCGTGTGCTTTTTCTCCCTCGCTCCCCTTGGTCCTTTCATTGCGTGGGGCGCTAGTCAAATCGCAGATCAAAGCTGCATTCAGTGTATGTCAGAGCAGATCATTTGCACTTCCATGAAATCCGTCATCGCTAAAGCTCTGCATTCATTAATATCCAAATTCAGCAAAGACAAAGCCAAGGCCAAAATGGATATTGGCATCATTTGATCCACGAGCGAACCCTTTCTGCCCCTCTTCTGCTCCACTAGACTTTATTTAACCTGAAACAATGCTTATTTGATAATAATTTATTCATTTATCGAATCCCTCCCTTCGAACACTGAAGCCTGTGTTGGATTATTAAAGGAGCGGTGGGGATACATTAGCCAGAGGCGAAAGCTGTTTCATGTTGGCTGTTTATTATCTGACTGAAGTTGCTTTTTGATGAAAGAGGAGCACAATGTGAACGCTGCTAATCTAGTCAATGAAAATTAGTAGCAGAACATATTCATTGATGAATTGAATTGATGGTAATGCTTCCATTTATATATTATTTTGCTGTTTCTTTTTCATGTTAATCGCCTATTCAATTTGTTTTAGATGAAACACCTCTGGAAAACGTTCCGTTGGGAAATTAACAAAATGCATTTTAACATTTATTAAATAGTTGGTCAAAGATTGTCCAGGTAAGTGAATGTTTGTTTGTTTGTTTGGATGCATTTTGTGTTCTTCCTGAAAATGACTGGTTGTGTTTCGCGCAGTTGGATGCTTTTAGAGTTCATTTTCCTTTTATGTACAGTTTGTTTGGGCAGGTGAGAAAGCACCATCAGACCAAAAGTGGACTAAAAAAGGTGGTCTCGGTACGAAAGAACTCTAAAGTAGTTAGTTTATGGTGAAAACATGATCAAACTCTGATATGAACTAAAAAAAATGGCAGAAAGATGTGTTTTGTTCAAGCTCCAAGCCACCTAACTTGCAAGTGGCATTATGGGTTGGCGTATGTGTTTACAAAGCAGCACTTATCAGGGCAGCTCCTAGTCAAACTTGGAGTAGTTTGTAATCTGAGCTTAATTGCCAAAGTGAATCATACGTGATACAAATGATATCGTAAAAGATGCCAAGGGTCAAAATCAAGCAGCGACATCTGTCTATTTTCAGAATCAGAATCGTGTTTGTTGCCATGTAAGTGAAGGGGATTCACATTGCTAGGAATTTGCCTTAGTGATTGGTGCATACAAACATATAATACAACATATAATGATTTACATGAAATAAGATAAAACTAAAGTAAATAAATCAAAGTAAGGCTAAATTGACATGTTATAAAGACATGACATAACAGACATACAATGAACAGATTTCAGTGCGTCTTCCAAGTCTAAAGGAGTTCTGTCTTCCATTGCTTACTTTCTAACCAATCAGAAAGCAGTAACAAAAGAGTTTTGTATTTTTTTTAATAGGATCTGCTTTTCGCAAGGAGAACGACCAATGAAAGAGCAATGGCTCTTTTGATGATGTGAGTGGCACACAAATCCTCTCCATTCACCACATTTTTGTCAAACAGGTCCCTGTGATCAGCCATAAACTGTATAAACTGGTCGACATCCATGAATTTTTCAATTTGTTTAATTTCTATCATCGTCATCTTCTTTCCTGTTTCCCTGCGTGGCAAGGAGTGCATCTGTTGTACCAAAACACAATCTTCAGGCCGAGAGCATCATTGCATCAATATTTCCTTGACTCAGACAAAGAGCATACAGCTGGGAAGCCATCCGAAGGTCCCAATCTCAGTTCGGATCCGTGTCTAGAGGCCTTAAATCTGCAGATGATTGTACCAATGTGTCGGTTGTTCCTTTTGGTCCATACCAAATGTAACAAACTAGAGGCGTTCATTACATTTGGGCAAGTTACTGGTCATGCAAGTTGCATTTCCACTTCACAGTATATGGTAGGTTGTTTTTTTTTATTACCTCACCATGTCTCTCTGTTGCCACATTACTTCAGCTCAACTCTGTGCACTTTTGGGGTTTTGTACCTTTAAGCAACACTTTTTCATTCCCCTTTCTTTGAGAATCCACAGAATGCGAAGTTGGGCCAAGGTCATCTTTTCTGTTGGAACATCTCATTTTCAAGCTCTATGATTGACAAGAAAGAAAAGTCACCGTATCCATCATGACTGCGAGCTACACAGTGTTGGCATTCATTTTTTATTTTCCAAGATTTTACTCAACTATTTTTCTAAAAAAAAAAAAAAATTAGAAATGGTCTCACTAAACCTTTTAAGCTGTATTTTATGTTCCTCTGAATAAAGCTCTAGGATTCAGCTTGCCTCAACCAATTTCTGGTTTCACTTCAGAATTACTCGCAGGGCTCATAAAAGCAAGTGTGGAATATATGTGAAAGCGAGTTTCTGTTGTGGTAAATTCTGTGATGTAGTGTGAAGGTTACTCTAAAAAAGCCCCTTCCATCTCTCACTGGCCTTCTTTCTAGAGTTAGCACTTCAAACCAATTTTTCCCCCTTAGCTGCTGAAAGCACGACAGACAATCCGTCCACAGTCATCCATCTGTCTCTCGGGGTGACACACTGTCATTGCTTTTATAGAGGAAGCACGCTAATATTTGTAGCACTCAGGCTGAGTGACACAAGTGAAACGTGCTAGCGTTCACTCAGCTCTGGAATGAACAGTCAAACCTCTTTACAGACGTGGAATGCCCATGCGGTAACAGGCAGTGTTGACCTTGCCCAGCCTGGTTGTGCCTGCTGAGAGAACGGCATTCTTCCTAAAATGATGCAGGGGAGCAGTGGTGCTAGTAAATCTCACACTGGATAACAATCACAAAGACTGAATGTTCCTTAAAGCAAGCCTCACATGATGATAATGTTTATTTAAGGTTTTCGTCATCATACTCACGGTCCCGTGCCCCCTCTCATTTTGGACTTGTGCATTTCATCCTTAAAGCATTGTTTGGAGAAAATGCCAACTGTAGGTTGCATTTCTATTAAAGGTTTGATGTTTACTCGGTCAAGTAAGGCACCTTGGACAGGCTCCTTAGGTAATGAGTTCCTTCAGGGAACAGGGGTTACAAAACACCCTTTTTCATTCGAAACGCAGACGTTTCCATAGTCAAAACTTCGAGATCGTCTGCGTTCACTCTTTCAGGGAATGGGGGTTACAAAGTAACCTAGACGTTATATTTTGTCTAGTCAGCTGTGCACACATATCGATAATTTCTTCTGTTACCATGTTTTGTCCCCTTTAAGATATTTTTATATTAGTTATATGTGAAGGGATGGACATTCTGTCACAGTAAACTGGGTAAAATGACTGAATTTCGTCTTTGAATGCATAACATACTGGTGTGGGATATTGGGCCAGTGGTTATGCCTACACAATTTGGAAACAAATTGTCTTTTCAAAGAATGTTTAGTTTTTTTTTCTTGTGAAGCCTTCTTATGCAGTGGTGTTGCCCAACATAATTGACATTTGAAGCTGTGTAGTCCAGTCGTTTTAGACAAGCGGCGTAATTGCTAGACAGCCACTTCTGAACCATTTCCCTTTTTAATGAGAGAGGTTTTGGATTGTACGTGTCACATTGAAGTAATGATCTCAAAACCAACAGAAACAGTCAGCCGGGGAGAAAACAAGGAGGGAGCTTGTATGAGTCTGAACTCTCAAGGTCATCTTGTTGCGCACTATAATTTTGTCTTTGTATCTGAGTGCTGCTCACTTGTGGTAACTGAGGCTTATTTCTATCTGCTGGGCTTTTTAGAAGAAGTGCGTTAACCTAAATGCTGGTTCAGTGATGTACTATGTTGAGACTTGAGTTATCGGTCATTTGAAATGTGTTTGTTGTAGAATTGTGAGCTGTGTTGAGAGAGCTCAGGTCGATTAACCTCAACACAAAAATGTTTTTAAGCATTTGATGTCACCATGGGTTTTAATTTCTGTCCACAACATTCTTTTTACAAACCTTTGGTATTAATATTGTTAATAAAGTACTGTTTTTTTTTATTTGTCACAAAATCTCCTGAAAAGTACTTTCAGATGAGTTTAGCTTGACTTGAACAATGCGTCTTTCTGAAAGATGCCACTGTCCCCTTTTAGATGGATTGGTGGTACACACAGAGTTGTGTACTTTGTCATTTTGTCTTGGAGATCTGGAGTTGTTCTTTGTAAAGATTAGAACTAGGGTTCCATTAAAGTTAGTAAGGTTCTCTTTCATTTTGTTTTCTTAAGATTTAAGATGGCAAATCGTTTAATTCTTTTTAATGACAAAAGTGTAAAGTGACAAGAAATGAATTGGATGAGCGAGCGGGATCTGTATTATCAGTATTGTCCAGCTTGTCTCCCACTATACCACTGGAGCTGGACTTTTCCATTTTTTTTAAATACTACAATAAAAAAGAATATATAATATAGTGCTGTCAATCAAAAAAAAAAACTAATGAATTTATAGCACATTTTTATTAAATAACACAATTAAACTTTTTGGATCTGTAAATGTAAATAATTAATGCAAACGCATGACAAATAAACTACTTTAATTCCATAATTTGATAGTTTATAGATTTTTTTTTGCTGTAATTTTTAATTTTATATTTATCTTTTTTATTATTAAAAGCTTTTCAGAAAGCATACATTCAGTATACTTCTACCTGACAATGCTGCCATTTTTTACAAACTTTTTAAATTGTCAAACATGTTTGACTTTCAACTGTGTGATAAGAAGAGAGTTTTGTCAACATTCATAAAGACTTCAGCAGTAAATGTTTGGGGATCTATCGCAGTGCTTTGTCTGGGTTCTAAGCTTTAGGATCTATCTCTGTGATTGCTTTCTCTGTGTGTTTGTGTACGTGTGTCTGTGTAGATGGATAAGATTCAATTCGTGTGGATGGAAGGTGGTTCTCATGGGAACTTGGGAGACGAGTGCTTCAAGATTAGACCCGGAGACTCACAAGCTCCTTGAGTAAATGTTCAACACAATTTCATGGCAAAGACATTTTACACTCAACAAAACCATTGCCCCACCTGACCTTATCTTTCTCCGTACCATTATATAAAAGCTTCCATTATATCTTGCATTCTTTCCTGACTTCCTCTTAATGCATCTTAACCCTGGTTTCTGTGATGGCCTGGTCCCCCTTCACTGTTGAAATGCACTGTAATTAAATGATCAACAGATGATTCTGAGAATGCTCCACCACCTGCCAACTGATAGTGGGCAGGAGTGCCAAGCACAATCTCTCAAAAGCAGAATTCTGCAGGGAGCCCAGTGGTGCTAGTTGCTCCTCTCAGCTGTTCTGTTTTCCTTATGGATTTCTCACACACAGGGTAAACATCTCTCCCCAGATATGCTTATAAAATGACCCTCTTGTGACTAAGTGACATTAAGACAATTCTTCAGCTTGGTAACAAAGATGTGTGTAGGTTGTAACTATTGAGTTGTAACTCAACCAGCAGGGGTAAAAAGGTCAAAAGGCCTGGGGTGATTGCTGGATCTAAATGTCTTTGAAAGCTGAATTGGCCGCTCTATATTATGCGGATAAATAAGGGTTTCAGTGCTCGTTCTTATGATTAGATTTGTATTGATCTCTTATAGCTCTTCAAAGCTAAAAGCTGAACAGTTTTTATTAAGGTAATATTTCACTTTTAACCCCATTAAATAAAATGAAATAGTCATCAATTATTAGAATTTTTTTTTAGATGATCCAACCCTCATGTCTATGATTTTCAAAAGATGAAATAGAAATGTGTCAAATTGATTCCAACAGCAAACAATAGTTGCTATGTATAGAGTCCGTGATATATAATGTTAGGTTTTTTCTGTAACATTATATAATCTCTGTGATATTATATAATGTTACGTTTTTTTCCACACATTTTTATCTTTTACCAAAGTTGAAATATGGTTCAGATAATTTGGTCGCTAGGGTCTGCTGTGTTAAAATGTATTTTTTTTTACTGTAATCAAGAAAAAACAAATCCTCATGTCTCCATTATGTTCCATCTTGAAGATATTTTCGTTGCAGTTTCCCAATCTTTTTTAATGGCTATTACAAGTCACTGGTAAAAATTTAACCTCTTCATTTGTACAGTGCTTATTATGTTCTAGCACTGTCTAATCAGTATGAGGTTTCTATGAGCTTCTCAGATAGAGTTACAGTTTTACAAAGTTGGAAAATTTCCTGACGTTTTTTGTGATTTCACAGAGTTCCTGGGAGTCTGAAAAGATATAGCAACCTGAAATAAATCGGTTTGGATCCCTTAGCAAAGTTTGTTGGCTGTAGTTCCAACGGCTTCGGAGGAGAAGCATTTAGAATTTTTTGTCCGAAGCAAAAAATGAACAACAATATGTTATCTTTTACAAGACCCATTTGGCTCACCTGCATTCACCCATTTGGGTTATCTGTGTATTATGTTCCTTTTTTGACTAAATTTTTTCAAACACCTTTTTTGCATAGAGCAGGTTTTGAAAACCGATTTTTGCCTTTCTGTTGTTTCTCACAGTTTTGAAGAATGTTCTCGTTTCAGAATGATAACGTTTTTGTTTTAGTTAATTGTTTTTAAGTTGTATCCATTGATTATTTATTTTGCTAGTTTCTTTTTACAACGGTTAATCTAGTTTAATTGAAGCTGGGAATCTAAACAGAGCACAACCATTTTAGCAGTTTGCTCTTGTCTCTTTATTAGGGTTGTTAATTAACGTTCCAAATACCTTGCAGGGGAAACTTTTGAAAATCAAGGCCATCCGACAGCACAGAGCCATTTCATGGCGCTTCATAATATGAATGAAAGATTGATGATTTAAAACATCAAGCTCTTCAAATTGAAGCGGCCAATTAAAATAAAATTCTCTGCAACTATAGTCAGACAAGAAAAGCTTGGCAGTTGAGTTTATTGGACGGTCCGGTAAGAGTTACATGCTTTTTCATTATGTGAAAATAAATAGTGTGCATTGTTTAGTTTAGTGTGCAAAGACAGTGCAATAGTGTAGTGTACAAAGGTAAAAAAAAATTACATAATTGTCTTGTAGTTTTCATTGTAATCGAATTGACATGGTTACATTTCTATTCTGGACGGATTATTAATTTTCTGTGAAGTTAGACAAACCAATCATTTTAAAAGCCTCCCATGCCATCCACAGATTTCAAATCACTCATAATAATTACAATCGTTTACTAAATTTGGCTAGATTTTAAATGATGAAATGTTTGGTTTCAGCCGTATAATGAGCAGAAGGGTTTGCTTGGCCCTGTTATCCGTCATGTACTGTCTTTAAGGCTAAGGATGGCCTGTTAGAGGAATTACTCCCATCACAGATGGTTCATTTGGGAACATGCAGCATATTTACTGCAATGAAGCTCAGAAAAAAAAAATACAAACTGACTGAAAATGAAAGAAAAACTTGCCAGATAACAAGGCTGCTTTCCAGTCATGTGACTCCTGGGTACCCCTACTGCCAATACTTGAGGCCCATGTGTTCTCTCTCTGTTTCATCCGGATGGAAATCTGCTGTTCATTCAGAATTTATTGACAAATGGACAAAATATGGACACTGTGTGCTCGATGTTAATGCTTAGTCTGAATCAGCATTAAACAAACAAACTTTATGCCAACGCAATCCACAGCTAAAGTACCACCAGCAGCAACAAAAAGGTTTTATTTCATGCTGCTTTTCCTGTTATGCAAGGAGACTTTGTAGAGAAAGGAGAAGAAATCCTCAACAATACACTCAAAATATTGTAAAAACAAAATTTTTACAAAATTAAGTGCATTTTAAAAAGATTTTCGGTTGTGCTTAAAAATCCTCAGATTGCGATTGTAATACAGTGCTTTTCAAAAGGTGGGGTGGTTAGGGTGATTGCAAAGGTAGAACATGGCATTGAGGGCTCTTACACTCGGGTGCTTTGTATGTTATATAAATATATACATACATATACACATTTAAACAATGAGAGTCAATGAGAAATGTACCGAAGCCTATGTGAAGTGCATTTACTGCATGGGAAAGGAATCTAGCTGGTTATAAGTTGAACTGCTTTGGTATTAACTTGATGAGGTTAATGGTGAGAAACTAATTTTCAGCCAAGTACAGAAAAGCATAGCACAGCCCCCATCGTAAACAACTATTACTGGTTATTCTTTTCTTGACATCTGTATAATTACTCGGTGTATTTACAATCTTTCTGAGTCTTCAGAAAAACCTTTATATACCAATCTAAGTTTTCTATTCATAGTTCTCTGCGACAACACACCTTGATCGTAAACCCATGTGCACCAATGGGACATCACACATCGACCTAACGAGTGGTGCCAGTGAAAGAGTTTCGGAGTGCCATATCGGATCTGTTTTTGCAATGAGAACGACCAATGAACCCTGGGCGCAAGTAAGGCGTAAAAGAGCCGCTTGTTGGCTCTCATTAGACATTTTCATATAGATTTTTGCACAGGAAACAGGAATGTTCATCTTCGCACCTGTTTTCCTGTGTGGCACCGAAAGAATCTTTTGTACCATCTTCAGGAAGGGAGTGTAATTGCATCAATATTTCCTCGACCCAGATTGAGCAGCCATCAAAATATTTGTGCAAATCTCAATTTGGATCGGTTTGTAGAGGCCTTTAGTCTAGAAACAAAGCTCTTTTTTTCCCCGGGATAATGATACCAAGAATATTGACCCAGTGTAGCCGCCGTCAAGGGTTAAGTAAATGAGGAGAGTTTTCACTTGCGGAGTGTTCTTGAAGTAATGTGCTAGATTTCTGTTGAAATTAAAATTTCAATGTGCATCAAGTGT
This sequence comes from Danionella cerebrum, assembly GCA_007224835.1. Taxonomy (NCBI): domain Eukaryota; kingdom Metazoa; phylum Chordata; class Actinopteri; order Cypriniformes; family Danionidae; genus Danionella; species Danionella cerebrum. Next base: position 208,465 of record SRMA01027364.1, on the reverse strand, counting down.
ATAAAGAAAAAGAAGACTTAGTACTGACCCCTGAGGAACACCACACACCATCTTTGTGTGCTTTGAAATGCGTATATAGATAAATTATTTGTGTATATAAGTTCTGTAAAAGAATGCATCAGTAAACCAAAAGTGGTTGAATGAGTTAAAAAAAGATGTATTTTTTTTTTCCATTTAACTTTTTTTTTCCACTTTTGGTTTACTGATGCATTCTGTTACAGAATTTTCTTACACAAGGATATACTGAAAGATAAGAGACCTTTAAATATTGCTTCCGAGGGCTTGAACTGCATTTTTAGCTCTACTTTTAGCTCTTATGATGCAAGTGAGCTTTTTTCAGTATGTTGAGCTTGTGATGCTTCATCCCGATCCCCCATCAGTTGTTTGAAATGTACAGGCATCATTGTATTGTACTGATGTAAAGACTTAAAATGAATGTGTGTTTGAAGCACTCTTAAGAGGACCACTCATCCTCCTACACACCGTCAATCTCTATGTATGTGTTGCATAGAGAGAGATGATGCATGCAGAGCGGATGGGAAAGGTGCAAGACACAACCTCCTCATTGTTTAGATTTCACCGTCAATAACGTCATAACATTATTGAGTTTGCACCTTGTTTTCTTACCCTGCGTCGACTTTTTGATTAAGTTTGTTTATCTTTTTCAAATGTCACGAAGAGGGCTGCCAGTCCATTTGTTAACAGTTTCATATATTTCTCCCTACAAGGCAATTTTCTGCCATGATATTCTCATGCTAACAATAGCAGGAAAAAAAGGGAAGGGAATTGATATTATTGCTTCGCTCCGTTGACTCAATCACAGCCCTGCTGAACAGCTCGCCATCTTGTCATTACTGTCTCTTTATTTATTTTTGACTCAATTACACTCGCGCAGTGCCATCCCACTTATATCAGTGGCAAAAAAACACACATTTATTGCTTGATTGAATTAAATATGATATTACTAAACCGTAACCTGCAGTATTTGGGAAAGAGGGGAGCAGTAGCATGCTTTTGTTGAAGAAAATTCCATCAGGGTTAAGCTCAACCGCTCGTTTGCATTCATTTACGGCCTCCCCATCAGATCGCCCATTATTTTCCACACTATAATGGAAATGTATATAGAGAAGGAGGGAGTTTGGCACCAGATCCATGGTGCTGGGGATGCCGGGTGTGCAAAAATATATTAATTTGCCTCTTGTCATTTTTGCTTGGATAATTCTAATGTTGTCATGGTAATTTGGAGCTGGGAGGCAGCAGGTCACTTTCCAAACAGAGAGCATGTGCGGTGAGGCTGGATCCTTGCGAGGGGCTGATAAGACACTGTGTGCAGCCTTCAGCCTCATGATGAATCACCTGCTTATCTGCGCAGACCCAAAGAGCCGGCTTCCACCGCACGAGACTGACGGAGAGAGAGAGAGAGAGACAGGGAGGGAGGGAGAGAGATTTGTCATTATCAGCAAATAAGGGATAAAATGCTTGCACACAATAACAGCCATGTTCACTATGCAAGGCTGCTTGAATAGGTGAATGGTGGCGCTATCAGCACATGCTTGCTCTAGGAGCTTCAGAAACAAACTCGCTACATTTTTATCTTCTCTGTTCAATTTTCTTCCCATTGTTCGAATGTTTTTGATATGGTTTGTTCTGGAACAATCACGAGGTCTGTCATGGGAAAACTGAATTTGCTCAGTTGATTCAATCAGAAGTGGTTTGAAGAAGAGTTTTAAATTAGCTATTTTCTTTTTTTTTACTTTAGTATGGATTTGAGGTGAAAGGCTCAAGCACTGTGGCTATTCTTTCCAACTTATCTGTGTTTTCGAGAAACACACGCACAAACGCACGCACAGAAAACGCTCTTCCTCATTTTGGGGTGACCAATGTGTCTGATGTAACTTTTTTAACCTCATTGTGGAATTTTGTTGATCCTCTGCAACGAGAAAAGCACCTTGGAGTAAAATATATATTTGAAGGAATTATTTTTGATTCATTTCAACTAACAAAAATATACACATTTGTCACACTTATATTCTCTCAGTTTAGTAATACACTAATGCTCAAATGATTACAACACTTTACCAGCCATTTCTTTCACGGAGACATTCAAAAGTGAAGACATTGTCTTCAACATTAACACTGGCAGAACCCTCTTCAGTGGGGTGTCAGCACAACAACACTCGGTAAGGAATGTCTCTTATAAAACGTCATTAATACAGGCAGTATTTAGTATCATGAATATGACACATGAAACAATGGTCACAACACATCGTGGACCAACAGAGATTTACTGTCACTATTTCATTGGTGCGTACAGCTGTGATGGTCATCACAACATCCATATGAACTGTTGACTTCTTTGAGACTTTTCAGAATGCCTAGTGACTTTTTCAAATATCTCACTTGTTTTCCTGGTGACTTTAGCGACATTGTTAGTTCTGGCTAACGGGTTCTTCTTACTCTTGTAAAAGGGTACTCACCCTTTATACATTGTTTTTATCTTCATTTCCTTATGCAGAAAGCTAAACCGAAAATTATCTGAAGGCATGTCTAGTTAAAATCACAGATCAATTTGAATTGCCTTTCATGTTATTTACTTCATCCCATCCCCATAGTTTATTATTATTATTTACTTTTATTTTGCAGCAAATATTTGTTTATAACTCTATGTAGGCTCTTTTAATGATGTTTTATAAAAAATAAAACGGCAATGCTTTTGTTTTTTGCATTGAACAAAAAAAAAACAGTGCTTTGTGGGTTTTATGCAAATGAGTAAAATATCGGCAGATACTTAAAGACTCAGAGACTCTGACCTGGATTCAAAGGCAAGAAACAGGAGTGACACCTTGCTTTCTAAGAGAGTTTTTGTTTAATTTACTTGTGCTGACCTGGGGTCATTACTTGTCATGATCACTTAAAGTAGACTCGGTAGATGCCAGTCAAAGAAAACTCTTACATAAACTCTTTCTTCTTTGTTGGAAATTCCTCTCCATTGCCCCAGCATCCCTCAACCCTTACACATAGAGTCAATCACAGTGATTATTCATATTTCTGTTCATTTGTCTTCCCTGGGGCATGCATTGGACTGTTGATCGGTGGTGTGTGAGGATCGGGCTTTGTGGATCCGCATATGAAAACACTAAATTGTGATCCAGCTCTGGTCCCTCATTAAAAATATGATTTATTTATTGGTGTAAGCACTGTGTGGCTAAGGGATTTTGTTAATACCTAAATACAGGATCTCAGTGTGTTCTTGCTTATTAGAACACAGTCACCCACTGTGTGTGAGGTGGGAGGGGATTAAACAGGCACATGCATGCTGTTAGTCAGCTGTATGTGGACTTCCTGCTAAACGGATGCTTACTGCCACAACACTATAGCCTGTGGGCAGCATCCCCCATCTCACTCTTGTCACCCCCCCCCCCCCTCTTTTCTTTCTTCTGTGTTCACGTGAATGGCCTGTGATAACCGTTGATGAGGTGTTGGAGTGCTGAGAGAACCTTTTTTTTCTCTCACATATGTCGTCACCGATCAACACTTTCACTTTTCAGTTGATTGTGCCTGATGTGGTACATTTCACGTTTTGTGAAGAAACTTATTTAAACTGTGGGTAAAGTAGTTACAAGCGTTGCATGTTTAAAGCATTTGCACATCTGTCAAGCTGCTCTATTAAAGAGAGAGCTTCTCCTACAAGCTAACAGCATTGAAATCGATTGGATCTTTTTAAGGCTTCAGTAAAGCATGTAACAGATACTGTACCGGCAAATATATAAAACCACAAGCTACTTTTGGAAGATCAGCCTCCCAGGGTTTATGGATCTGATGAGTAGCACAGGAACTGTCTCTCTGTGCAATGTTCAAAGAACAAATAGACCTAAAACTGTATGAATATAAATGTGTATATGGATGCGGTGATGATTAGATATGACAGCTTTTAATCAAAACACATAGAGAACATGGATTTTATTAATATGTCACAATCATCAGAGAGTTTGAATTGCTGCCATTGTCTGGAGTGTCATTCTAAATGCATGTCCACAGTAAAGACTTTTGAGAATGGATGGCATTTTTCTACTCGGCTATTTGGTTTTTATGCATAATTGGACAAGTGCACAATAATAAAACTGCTAGAACTCCTGGTAAGGTTTTTACATGCCAATCTATTGAGGAAAAAAATTGCTCTGATCGATTTTCTCATGTGTTTTTATCGGTTTCCTTCCAAAAACAACCCCATGTTTAAATGACAGGACACAATTTGGCTGAGTATATCAAAGTAAATGCAATTACTGAATTTTACTGAATGTAAACGTTGCTTTCCCTGCTTTTACTGTAAGCTTTTTACTTGTGTGGAAATGAAATCCTTTTTCCTATTAAATTCATTCTTTGTAGTTTCTTTTTCTTTTGTCACCATCTGATTTTCCCTAGGAGTTGCATTTTAAGAAAGAGTCTTGAAACACAAGTTTTCATGTAATTTCACTGCTTTTCATTGAAGTTCCTAAATGAATCACTGTCTAAAATCGCGCCGCATGGTTTCCGAGATCTAATTAGAAAGCCTGTATGCCTTTCTTGTATTTGGCACATCGCTAACTCTCTGTCTACAAGCTGCAGTCCTTCCATTTGTTCATTAGTGGAAGATTTTTATGTATTAGGAAAATGGAAGAAATGTAAATGGCAACGTAATAGATATTCATGAACTTCTGGAAACCATGCATATGCATGAACTAACGAATGCATAATTCAATTCACTACTCCTAAGACTGATTCAGCTCGATTTCCTGGAAGTAATTTGAAGGCGGGGGTGAAGATGGTGGCAAAGACATGTTTGGAGGGGAAGGACACTTTTTTCAGAATGTGGTCAATGTAAGATGGAGCAGAAATTGAAATGAAGTTTGGAGACTTAATTGTTTGGCTATTGAAAGGGTTTTGTGGTTTTTCTATTGTGTGGGCTCTTTTTCAGTTGGGGTCATGCACAACAATTCCATCTAACCCTGTGTTCTACCGCTACTTCCTTCAGAGAGGAATCCCATTCTGATGTTTTCATTCATTATAAGTCATTTCTGCCACTGTGCGTCGCCTGAAAAGAAGCTCTTTTGCCTGCTCAGTCCATTTCAGAAATATAATGGAAAACCCACCAGAACAGCTGAGGTACACATTTGTCCTCCCACCCTAGTCTCTCTCTCTTTCTCATTCTTTTTCTAAGGCTCCGGGCTTCAAGTATATTTTGACCCACATCTCTGTCGCTCTCTTTTTTTCTTTACTGCAGTCAATACAAATCCCAACAATTAGAATGATTGGCACTTTCCCAATGGCCCAAAGGATGTCTGTTTTGTGAGGAAAGCCAGCCGAGATTTAGTTAACTGGAAATAGTTAACTGAAGTGAAATGGCCTCCTGTGAATAAAAAAAGACCGTTTTCCTTCACCTGGTGGTTCATTGGTAAAGTAGAAAAAAGGAAGATGAAAGAAATCTCAGAGCTGTTAGAATGAATGTCTGCTGGAGATCCATTAAATGCTAAAGGAACATACCAGGTTGTTCTGTCTAATGCAGTAATTTTCTGCAAATCTCAAGATTGTGTCGGTTCCTATTATCCATGCAGTTACTATTGAAAGCAACTAATGATTTAAATATTGATTCCTATACATGCAATGAGGAATAATAGTGTTTGACCCTGTGGGTTTATTTTAACACGTGTATGTTCATTTCACGGTGCATGTCCATTTTCTCTTTATGTGGTGCAGAAAAAACCGTGCACTCTTTATAAAGAAAAACACATTTTTTTAAATAAAAAATGAAATACTGCAACTAGTTAGGATAGATTAACCTATCCACATTTTCTGAAGAGAGCATAGGTCTGGTTGCAGTGACTACCTCCAGCAGTAGAAAATGTTAGATGTGTTGCCTGCCACATACCCATACCCGATCTCAGTGGAACAATGTCGGCATACAACTTTAAATTCATCCACTCGTCTATCCCCGTTATGTATTTTAACAGAGAAGCCAAAGTGTTCCCAAACAGGAAACCGTAGTGAAGTGGGAGGGTCTTCAAGCTCTGGCTTCTCTTTCGCTTTTGCCATGATACCATTTTCTTACTCGTGCTTGTCACTCAATAGCGTCCGTGCGGAAACTCGCCTAGGAACATTGTTCCGCTGCGCTTAATATCGCGCTAATAATAGATTTTAATTATTTAATAAAAATACAGAATACCGAAACGGTACGCAAGTGTACCGAACAGGCCGTACCGAAACGGTTCAATACATACCGTGAACCGTTACACCCCTACTTGGCACCATTTCAGTCCATTATTTATAGCAGTTTAAACCAATTATTAAATGTATAACAATTATAATTCCTTCATTTTCTATAGCGCATTTCCAGACTCCTCACAATTTTAGAGCATTATTCATTCACTCCACGCTCACACACTGGTGGTGTCACAATGTGGCTACACCACTAAAAACACCCCACCAGTCACAGGCATTCAGTCAGGTCAATGCAGGTAAAGTGACTTGCCCAAGGCCACTGTAGCAGAATGGACCTGTTGGGTATTTAAAGTCAACCTTCTGGTTCTAGGACAACCAACACCACCAATACACCACTTGCCGCTGGCAGCCTAGTTTTCCATGTGACCAATGACATAGCTGCAGTTTTGATCTGCATCTGGTTCTTTAGTCACTGAGCCTTTATGAAGCTGCTTCGGTAGGGTCTTGTAACCTATTGGTTTCCTCACTGCTGAATTAAAGCGGTCAGACTTTTTGTGTGTTTCTGTGACCACTATTGTTTGAAACATCTAGAAATTGCAGGTAGATTTAGTGTCCAAGGGTTTATTCAAAGCTTATTTTTAAAGGTTAAGTTTATAAAATTTGAGTCACATTCTTCTAGGAGAAATAAAGTAAAAGTAAAGGTTTTCTTAGTGTTCTTTGGTTTGGATGAAGGAACTTGTTGGACTTCTTGATAACTACTGCTCAAGAGACTATGAATCCCACTGAGACTTTAGTTCTTACTGTGCTGCTGCCCAAAGCACATGAAGCCAGGGAAGGAAAATGGCAGAGAGCTTCGTGATTCCCTTCAATCCATCACATTGACGGGTTTCCACACTCAATAGAGAGCTAGGCACCAAATATTAACACATTCATGTGAGCTTGGCATTATCTGCACTAACATTCACTCTATTGCTGCGACCTTCTCATTATCTTGGTTTTTCCTTCCCATCCTTTCGTGTACCATTCTCAGGGGCCATTTGTGGGTATGATAATAATTCTAATTGAATGGCCTCTCTGAATAATTCATCTAAAGGGTTTGATATCATATTCTCAGGAACATTCACAGAATCTGTTCGAATGTTATTTTGCCGTCGAGTTGCATTCACTGGAGCTCCAAGTTTCAGCCTTTGATTGGTCACTCTCTGAGCTGTTTTTCTCAGGAGGCTTTTTGCCTGTGCTACAGGGGCATTCAGAAGAAGACTGGCCCGTTTTAGGCTTTTGAACTATTCAAGCTGGCTGCTCTTCTACCCACCTCCACAGCTCTGTTGCACATACATGTTCATGAGAGCCAACAAAGCAAGTTCAAACTTCACACACACTTCTTTCTGCCTCATGATACAGAGTTTGGTGGGAAATGTGCACACACTCATGGAATTTGTTTCATGATTTACTCATTTTGTGCTGACACTCAGCCACTGAATTAACTTTGTTAAAGGATGTTTCAAAATATTTACATGAACTACATCTTAGACTAGTTTCTTTGCATTATAATAGTGAGTTTAAAGATCTGATTTATTTAAATTAGCATTCTCTCTAGAATGAAGAACTCATAGATAGATAGCTCGACTCTGACTAGCTACTATGCATCACACAACTCCAGCTAAGGGAACAACGCGAATGAACGTTTTAACAAATGCATTTGCATTGTTTTTAAGACTTCAGCTCCCTTGAAAAGTTGACCAGAATGCATGAACTTACTTTCAGATTGTTATGGTTTGAAATGTGTTGTTAAGAAACATGTTATTCTTTTATTATAGGACCTGCTGTGTGTATTAATAATTAACACCAATTACCTTAACAGCAATTACCTTAATAAATATTGTAAATACGATCGATTGACCAAAGAACACATTTTAAAGGAGAGCCTCTGAAAACTGAATTTTTTTTCTGTTTTTGAAGTCTATAAATGTTAAAAAAGTGGTTTTATTTTCATTGCAATTTTAGAATTAAACCTGTTTTTTTTCTTTATATATAACTATTTATAGCATTGTTAAGGTTTTAAAATGGCTTCTTTTAGATTTCCAGAGAAGAACTTTAGGAGCATATACAGTCTGTTGAAATCGATACAGAGGGAGGGAGTAAGAAATCAAGAGTGCCTCTGGACGGACAGATGATATCAAGAGCAAATAGTGTTTTTCCTCTGTAAGAGACGGAAAGCCAGGAAGGGAGGAAAGGAAAAGTGGCTCATCTTTCTCCTGTCAAAGAGTCGGGAGGATTCTCCCACCACTGCCTTTGTTTTTTAATTCACTGCCAGCGCTATGTCAAATAACATGGCTTTCATCTCGAGTGGCTTCTACCCTCCCGTTTACACCCTCCACTTTACAATTCCACCTTTGTGTTCACGCTTCAAATAAACCCTCTTTGTTCTGCTTTCCAACACTACGAAATCTGCATCACTCAAGTATATTAACTGAGGACCATTACTGTCACACTGAACTGCTCCCTGGGCTCTAGTAAAGACTCCCGTGACAAAACCTCCAGTCATGTTAATCCAACCATTAATAAATTGAAAGATGTACAACTGTATTCAAATCGTGCTCTGGTGTTTCGTCCTCAAATAAAAGAGACGGGACGAGGTGGGAGGCCTCGTGATCAGAGATCTGCAGAAGGAACATCACATAATTTTTTTTTTTTACATTCACTATTGTTTTGCTCTTCTACGTCGTCATATTGAATCCGCAGTTACAGAGGTTTTAATAACTGCTGAGCTAAATAAAGAGCAATGGGGGGCAAGGCACTGGCGGTAACGGCAGTGAAATGAATACTGTGATATAACACTTAATGCATTCATCAGCCACATACGTCTGCTCCTAAAATAACCATCCAGCCTGTCTATCTTCTTATTAGATTGATATATTTTTGACAAATCCTACGGTTTATGCTAGTAGTTTTAACCAACAAATGAAAAATGTCTAATAACAACACTTTCTTAATTCATACCAAATGTGGGACAGGTTGAGACATGTCTTTTTTTAGTAGAACAGAGTTGTGTAAGTGACTTTGGCCCCCTCAAACTCGTGGTGAAGGTGAGTTCTCAGTTGTTTCAGTCCTCACCTTGTTTATTGTTAACTGTAAAGGACGAGCAAAATGTTATTGCTTTTTTCATCACTGTGAAAATTACACTCCTTCTCTCTGAGAACGAGTTGAATTTTCACACTCCCAGTCCACTAGTCCTGCAGTGCAACCATCGATCCGAGGAAAGAGGAACGAGGGGGTGGGGCAGGGGGTAGGTTGGGAGAAAGTGAGGGAGAAAGGTTAAGCTAGCTGCTCAGCCGCTGGCCCGCAGGTTTGCTGGGGCTTTGCCACGCTGAGGAGCCCGACTTGATTCCTCTCCTATTTCATTTTGGAACGAAACAACCTTTGTCCTGCTGCCATTTTCCCCATGCACACTCCATGACCTGCCACTCACACCTGCCGTAATCAAAGCCGACACATCAGGATTTGTTCTTGAATTCACGGTTTTGTACGGAAAGCATGCCTGTGTTTCTGAAACCTTATTTACATAATAATTAACAGGCTTAATTACTGAATTTTCATCTGATTAATATCATTAGAACACTCATGTACACCAAAAACACCAGATGGAGAGCATACTTTGGCAGTCTCACTGAACGGTGTTAAATACACAATATTTAATAGAAAAGGCTCTTATTTTATTACACGCCTACATACATGTTGAGCAATACAAATATGTTGTGGTGACCTTTCTTTGCCCTCAACCATAGAGATAATCGCCTGCTTCCATTTACCAACTTATGTGCTTGTTGCCCCCCAAAAGTGCATTTTTAACCTGAACTGTTTTTCGTTTGCCCTTAAAAACCAAACTTTATTTCCAAAAGAATTCACAGAGCAGGCTTTTGTTAAGTAACACCCCATTCATTCTTTATTCATAGGGTAAACAAGAGAGATTAGGAGTGTGTTAGTGGGACTTTTTAATTGTTCTTTAAGAAGTGTTTTTGTAAGGTCAGATACTGATTATGGACGAAAAGGCATGTTCATTCAACTTCTGAAAAACAACCCCGCACAATAATGCCCCATCCACCAAACTTCATGTCACAATGCCTTCTGACAATTATTGTTCTTCAGAGTGTCACGGTGCACTGCTCCAAAAAAACTTCTTAATTTCAGTAACTTAGAGGTAAAAACATGTACCACTCTATTCAGTGTCTTTTGGTGCTCTTGGTGATTTTTGGCTTAGAAATTCAGTTTCTTGGCGACAAATATACATTCCAGAAAGATATTTATGTGTGGTCATAGAGCTCTTCTGAAGATTACAGGTCTGTTGTGAATGATTATAGAAATTTGGTAACTTCTGACAACTCCTTTCTGCCAATTTATCTAGTCCCTATGTCTGAAATGGCACAGGAAGTTAGATAATAATAGGAAGTTTCTTGCATAAAGCAGCACACGTAGGCTCTGTCCTTTTCGATCTGCAGATAAATATAGTTAAATCTTTTTAAAACTTGTTTCCAGCTTCTTTTGTAATTGGTTATGAATTAATATTCACGAACACCACTAAGTTATAATATCAGTAAAGGTTAATATTCTGTTTTGGAGGACATTTCATAATTGGCTAGTTGAACATTAGGTATCCTGTTGAAACCACTGAGAACTCACTGAGCTCCTGAGTGTGGCACAGCCTGCCATGATATTTGATTTTATTGAGATTTGACCATGGAAGAGAACTTGAACTTTACATTTTTGGTCATTTAAAAAAGTGGTCATCCTCCGCTTAGTTGTTTCTTCTGAAACTTTTTGAATCAGTAACAGACCAGCCAATACTGCTAATAAATGGATTTGATAAAGCTCTACTGAAGTCCTACGTGGTTTAACATGACCATATTAAACATTTGCGTACGAAATCCTGTTCTTTGTTTCATATTTCCTCCCTCCATTGCACCAGTTTGGCTTTAGGACAAATATCTACTTGGTTGTGCTACAACAGACATACCTGACACCTTGCTTGCTTCCATGCTCTGATGGAAGGCCCTTTCATTGTGGTAAACGGGGAATAGAGAGGGTCAGCTTGGCATGCTAAAGCGCCATAAATAAAATGCCATTATGAACTGTCGGCCCAGAACAGCTTGCAAACAGATATAGAGGGTGGGAATCAGCAGCAGGCCCTCTGGTCAGAACTACATTGTCCCTGACAGTGTGGATAAATCTTAGCCGGCCCACGTGTGGTGTTCCACTGTCATGCCTGGAGCAGAGTGGAGTAATGACTGGCTAAAGCATCAGCTGTTGCCCCCTCTCCAGGCAAGCTTCCCTTAATGCAACCTCAACTCTGTCCAGGAGCTTTTTGGCTCCTCTGTGTTTCATTTTGTCCGGATCCACGCCATAGTGGCAGTCTGTGGCTCACTTATAATGAGGCAGGGACAGTGAGACAGATTGTGTTTTCTATTCAGCTTTTGCGTCTTTTTGGTTTATTGCAATACTTCAGTTTTGTCAGAGCAGCTTTGTTTCCTAAGCCTTCGTATAGGAGCCAGCAATCTGTGCCAAGCCCCCTGTTGTCACCTTTTCAACTATATAATGGTTTGACCATGTTTGCACACTCTAAATCTCAAATTACTTGTGCGTTGCCATGTCTGCGGGAAACAACTGATACTGAAAAAGCCTGGGTTCTGTTCTCATGCTTCTAATCTACAAACAAGGCAGCAGATAGTTCATAGAGAGTCTAATACTTCTAAAGTGCCTTGAAAAGGTTGCATTTGTCTCTGATATCTGGGCACTAAAATCTAGTACTTGTTCCTCTGAGTTCTTAGGCTGATATCATAGATGTTGGTTCACTGGCCTTGAAGTTAATCAAAAGAATGTCTCCTTCCATGTTTTCAGGGCTAGGGAAAGGGCAAAAGGGTCATGTTGCTAGATCAGATTGCATCACCCGCAGTGGCACACTAGAAGATATAGTGAGTCATGGTCAGTGCTTGGGAGCAGAGGCGCCTTGTTGACAACCCAAAGTACCACTGAATCAACTGTTCCCCGTGACGCCATCCCCTGTTAAAATAACTTGTTTAAAGGTGAGACGTGAATTGTTATCTGTCTGTTTAACAATTAAGAGGATTTACGTGCTTCTTGCTTTATGCATCATCCCTATTCACAATTGAGCACCGGTGATGTGAGGTATTTGAGGTATTTTGTTTTTGAGACCAGTAGATTTGAATGAAATCATTTAACTCGTATCAGAAAAATCATGAATTAAGATTTTATTCTTACTGGCCGGAGTATATCTTGTGTTGAGGCCTTGATTTAGATGGTTTTGATCAAAATGGTCTGCGTTGAATTTCCTTCAAGATGATAACCAATCGAAGCAGTTAATGTTTACTTCCATGGAACTGGAAGTTACTGACATGACCTACTTCTTATTTTTTTTTTTTAATTTTGATTCATTTACACACACTAACCACCTTTCGATGCTTTCTGTTAATTATTCATTTCGCTTATTAAAGTGGAGACCTGAAACTTTGAGTATATGTCAAATTCAAGGCATGCATCAATTGTATATAGATGTATTAATGTTACATTAATAACTTTAATAATTATAGGTATTAATGGACCATCAAAATGAAGTGTAACAGATCCCGGGATGCATGTCAATCTGGCAACAGATACTACTGCAAAGTTTTTTTCTCTTCAGTTATATAAACAACTGGGGACCACAAAGGTTTTATGAAGCCGCGTTGCGCAAGACTAAAGTCACACTGGTCTGAATTGAGATTCGCAAGAATATAATAATCCCGCTCCCTGCCTCAAGTTGGCATTAGCAGTACATCAAATGCACCACACTGGGAAACAGGAAAGAAGAAGATGACGACAGAGAAGAAATCAAAGAGAAACAAATCATGGATGTCAAGTGATTATACTTTTGGCAGTTTGACAAAAATGTGGAGAAAAGAGTATTTGTGTTCCTGTTTCCTGTATAAAGTCGCTATGAACATTTGGGATGAGTGCCACAGAGTGGCTCTTTTACGTCATCAAACATTTAATTGGTCTTTCTCCTTGCACAAACAAAATCCGACATGCAGTGGTCACCTGTGATGTCGATCTACTGTTATTGGTAACCATAGTAATGCTAGGCTTCCATTAAGAGAGTGTGCAACAGTAAACTTTTGCTGAACTAGGGTTACTGGATTATTTTAGCATTTTCAGAATCGTATTCAACCATTTATTATACAAAAACCACAATTGTAGAGCATGACCGTTGGTATCCTTGAGTGATCTGGACATCTAGCGCTCAACAAATAGAGATGGATTCTCCTCTAGCCCAAATATGAATCGTTCATTGGAAACACGTTGAGTTGTGTCTTGACTTTCGTCTTGTTTTATATTTAAGCACTTTTTCTTTGCAGCATGTATTTTGCTATTCTTCTTTGACTGTGTGGAGCTTCTGATCCTGAACTGGTGTAATTGAGTTTGACGTATGCGTATGGGTAGCATGATGGGTAGCATCAGGTGACGACTTAAAAAAAATTAAGTGTACATTGAAGCATAACTTTCTTTTAAAATTTACATGCCCTCAGTTTTATAGTCTGTTGTGCTTGGTACGAGTGTTTCTCTGATTCACTTGGATTTACACAAAAGATGTGAAAGGGCTGAGGTGGTGAAACAGAGGCTTCTAACTAATGTTTGTTTCAGGCCGGTTTTGGGTTTAATTCTCTTCAAGCTGAACTGTTAAGGCCACTCACATCTCTAGTAAAGATTATAATGATTATATTTGGAGGACATTTAAACATCAGACATTGAAATAATAATAATAATAATGTGATTATCAACATTCCCTGCTCCATGATTGAAATCCTAAGTATACACTGACTGTTTGATTCTTGTCTATTCACTCATCCTCGACCTGCTTCCAACTGGTAAAAAAAAAAAAAAAAAACCTCAGTAGTGAGATATCTGTGCTCTGTCACACACTGAACACTTGGTATTCACCAAAAGATTAGTGTTGAGCTCTCGGTTGCTGTTTAATAACACCCTCAGTTCATGATCCTTTGCATGACGTCAATGCTTTTGTGAGTGGGGTTTGACTGGTAAAAGTTTAGAAACTGAAGTGAGTCTTATATTGATTTACAAACCATCATATGCAGTGACGATTTGTCTAAAATGGCATGGCTGAAAAGCATCACAATGAACCGCGAGGGCAGAACACATCCCTAGACACAAATTGCTTTCATCTAATAATTAATATCGTATGATTGCCTCTGGTTCTCACTAAAAGTCATTGTCTGATGGTAAGATTTACACAGAATTTCAGTCCAAAGCTCTGTATGCAGCGTTCATACGCAATGACTCTGATAATTAAACCATTTAAGGGCATAATGAGCTTATGGAGAGGGGCTTCCTGCGGAAAACGATCTTCTGCACCTAATCTCATCTGTTCCTCGTCTTTAGCCTGTCAGTTAAGAGCTTGGATTTACATACATTTACATCATGCCTTGTCTGCTTGACAACAGGGAAGTGATGGTAAGACGATGACAATGTGGAGTAATCTTTGAGATGTTTGAAGTCCGATCTGTGGATTTTTTGTAATATTTGTGGTTGTTTTTAGCCTTTTATACAAGTATTCAATGCATTTGGTTGCAGCACAAACAGATTGTCCATGTATAAAGGAGTCAGTGACATCAGGGCAGTGATCCTCATAAACAACCTTCTTTTCTTGTTATCTCTTCGTTTCTCCTAATGTTTTGTCACCGGTAGCCTTGAAATGAGTTAACAGAGCTGCAGGTGAAGATGTTTGACATCAGAAGGAAATAAATATTGTGGTTAGTACTCCACTTGAGGCTTTTGATTTATCAGGGAAGCGATTCTCATCTATTATAGATTGCTGGCCAATCCTTTAAAAATGGGAAAACTGTCTCCTTAGAGGCTGCACTCAGGGTGAATGTGTTCTTAAATAGCTTCTGGTCACTTGATGGCCGGATGCAGAGAATAAGTAGCTAAATCAAGCAAGGGCGGACTGCTGTTTTTATTACTAATATTATCTGAGTGTGAAAAGTGTTTCAGCTGGAAATACAGAGTGACTTTTTGCCACTGAAAACTAGGAAATATTTGTCTTAGGGCTGCTGTTTCTTTTTATTGTGTTTATTTTTTTTATTCCATCTTACATTAATGGACTTGTTTTTCTGCCAACATGAGTATATCTCACAGCAATGCATTTTTATCACCAGTGCTAAAAGCGAATCAAGTATGCGCTCAAAAATGGCCACAGGCGATTGCTCTCCACTCAGTTACTGGCCAGATCAGTGGGAAATTATGAGAAAAACAAAAGGGGCTTCTTGAAATTAGACGCCCTGAAATCCAAGAGAAGAAAAGGGACCACCGTTCAGTGTTTTTTTTTTTTTTTTTTAGCTAAAGAAAAGCGCACAAACAAATGCAAAGGAGTCGTGAGCCGGAGGGTGAGTGCAGTAGATGAGGAAGTAGATTCTGCAGCCGATGCTGACAGTCACTTCCAATTCCGTTATGCAAATAGACGTCTCCCCTTCCACCTAGCCTTGGTGCTAAATGAGACCTGCCTTTGAATATCCATTTCCTCGTCCACCAATGTTTATTTTTGATGGCTGGGGTTGTTTGCTAGATCACATTCACGTTAGCTTGCATGCGTGTATGATGAGAAGTTAGGATGCGTTCAGGCTACTCGCTCGTGTAGTGCACGGTGGCACTGATCCACCTTCAGATTTATCTGCAGAGACGGTTACTTGGACTCCCTTGGGATTTCTGGAAACATTGCCATTGTTTTGTTTTGTCAACTAATGCGGAAAGGTGAAATCATGTGAAATGTTCTGTCAAGTTTGTGAATAATGTTATTAACAGAAGGTGCGCACTAGAATGTTATTAGCACTGAGATCTGTGTTCATTACATGAGGGTTTGAATAAGGTTTTCTCAAAGATGAAGCTTTCGAATTGATCAATCTACATCCCTATTTTCTTATGATTGGCTACCCTCTCAGATGATGATATGCTCCATTAGAGATAGGGTGGGGAGCTTAACGAATCCTATTTTGGATATCTTGTATTATAAATGCTCTGTGCATGTCCAATTGGGCGGATGACCCAGGGAAGGGCCAGAATGCTGGGGAGACTGTGTTTCTAAACATACATTGGAACACCTTGGTATTCCTGGGAGAAATTGAGGAAATAAATAATTTTGAATAATTCTCAGACCACTTTCATTTCTCAAGTACAGTGGATCGGTAAGAGCCAGTTTCCACAGAAAACAGTTGTCAACATTGCATTTAAGATTTTGGATCATTTCAAGAACTCTTGAATTTTCATTTTTTTTTATCAAAATATTTGCATCGATACTAGAGCTATCAATCAGTTAAAGAAAAAAAAATCTTACATTTTTTTGCAATTACTTGTGATTAATCACAGTTAAAAGACTGAAAGTGTACAACACCCCTGCAATAAACCATCAATTTACTCCAAACTAACCGTTGGCTTTAAAGCTATATTTATTATAGTTTATTGTTCACAAAACCAAGTAATTTAAACACAAAAGGAAATAGACCCTCGAAGGGCAAACCTGAACAACATAAGACTTATCTAAAGGAGGAGGAATGAACTAAATGATTGAACTATAGTCACACGTTAGGCTTGTGTTGCGTGGTGGCGATCTGTAGTGACACACATATACACACACACAAACACACGCATACACACAGGATAACACAAAACATCACATGTCTAAGGTGGAAGTAAATACACAGGGGAAACTGAAATAGACGAAAAGATAGAAAATAAAGGCATTATCATAACAAAATGTGACAAAAGGTCTTTGGTTTTATCCATAATACTTTGCACGTTGAACACAGAGACAAAAAAACTTCAATCAAATTATCGCATTAACATATGCAATCGATTTGAAATATCAACTAATTTGATAAATAACAACTCACTGCCTGTATCATCTGGAATAATGCAGCAAATTCTACATCCTACAGGAAGCCGTCATCGTTTAACAAGTAACATACATTAGAGTAAACTTTCAGAATATTCCAACTTGATCTCATTATTTATCAGTTTACACTTCCGGATCTCAATTCATTTGAGGTTCCACTGCAAAGCACTTACTCTGTAAATTGAAAACTGGTAAATTAATTATTTTGTATTAATTAAATCTATGCTATACACATTGAGTGACTGAAACACTGGAAGCACCGCGAGTGGTAAAAACAAAAAACAAAATTCCAATATGCATCTTGTTGGGTCTTGTTTGAAATCATCCAAAATAACACAAATAATTCTCTGCCTAAATTTCCTGCATACAATGTTGACATTTGCATAAACTTTGCATAAAATGCACAGTTTCCACAATTTTAGACTGACAATTTTGTTACCTTGTGTGTGTGTAAATGTGCATGGTATGCATTTGATTTAATCTTAAAATGAATATTTAACACGACAGGAGGACCCCAGTGTAAAACAACTGTCTGTTATTATCAGCCTTCCGATAAGTGAATTTAGTCAGAAAACCAACTGATGCTTTCGTCCTGATAAATTATTCAGTGTGTCTGATTTTTAAAAATGTTTTTTATATTTCCCCATTGATGTGACAGGCACTTACTTGTTTGTTTGACACAGTGAGAGATGTGGAGCCAGTTTTTCGTATTGTTTGAGATTTGGTGAGCGGTGATATGGCAGGTGGTAGTTTCCTCTCCCTGGCAACTGAGTGAATTTAACCAAGTGTTGAATTGCCTTCTCGCCATCTCTTGTCTATGTGTAAACACAATCTCCCCCTGTCTAACTCGGATTCCTCCCTGTCCTCTCCTTGATCCTCTTTAATAGTTAATAAAAATGATCATGTGTCTTATTTTAATAGAAACCCATTGTCAAGCAGCTCTGCCCACCTGCCATACAGAACCAACCATGAAGGGAGTTTTTTAGTTTAATATTGTCTGTACTTTTTTACCTTTTACCGGATGTCTATGTACAATTTCTGTATTCTCAAACTTCAAAATGTTGTTTTTATACTAAGCCATTTTTTTTAAATCCACCGGTTAATATAATTTACATTATCCTGATAATTTTGTAGCGATTTGAATTCTGCTAGATGGCCTTAAATCGCAATCTTAGTGTGAACTTTTAAAGCCTCTAAACATGGGTGCCAATGGCTTGGATTTTACACATTTTCATTGGGACTTCGTACAGGAAACAGGAAAGAAATAGAGTACCACACATCCCACTTTTCTTTGCATATGTAGTGTATATTCATTGGTCAGCCCTAGATTTGACTGTTTTTATTGCATACTGTGAATTAGTATCCCGCTACATAAAAATGGTCACATATTTCTGGCTCTCATTTATGCTATGGTTTCATATTAAAGTAAAAAAAATCCAGGATGCAATGCATGACTGTTTTTTTATCTGTTACTCCAAAACTTGTTTGTGACTTACCCTAGAGTCTCAGAGACTCTATTCACTCTATTCACAGACAATGGCGTAATGTCAAATTATTTCGCTTTTTCATCGTTTTGCGTCCAAGTGACGACTAATGGTGAAAAAAGTTGCTTATCTTATGTTTAAGTTTTGATTTATATTGCATATCTATAACGTTTTGTACAGGTTTTGACTAAGTCAAAATTATAGGCAAAAAGATGTTGAAAAGATGTTTTCCTCGGGTTGCTTTGTGGTCGAGTGGTGTTTGGCCTGTGGTTAGCTCAGCAGCGGGTTGTATTCTCTAGCAATATGAGGTCACATCGTCTGTGTGCTTTTCTTCATAACTGTCCTGCTATAAAAACCCATAAAGTGCTGTGTCTCAGGGGCCTGATGGTACAACCCTTACTAATAAGAAGCATAAATCTCAAGGCAAGCTACAGTAGGCTTTCGCTAACTGCGTTTAAATGCAGTTTTATCGACATTCAGACAAGAACTGCCCCTTCCATGCCTGTCATAAAACAGGCATTACAGTGACATTTACTCATTGTGCCGGGCACACAGCCATATTAGCCACTGACCAAAATAAGGGCGACCAGTAAAAAGGCCACTTGTTCAGTCAATTATCAGTAATGGTGTTTAATGGCAAAGTAGCCTGGCCACCTATGGTGTGCCACGGGGCCTTTTAATGGCACTGTCCCCAGGGCTTGTGGAAAATGTGTGCAATTTGCCAGCCCGCACCATGTGCCTCCACTTCCTTTCACACAATGCGGTTGGCTAATTAATTCCCCACCCCATTAGAGCGCTGCAAGGCCACTTATTTTGCATCGATCAGTGCTCGATGAGCCTGGGGTCCTCACACCCTGCAGCCCCTCAGAGTGTCTGGCACAGGCGCAAGAGCTAACAAGTAAAGGTCAGGGCTATTTCCAATGGAGCACCGCTGCATATGCAAGCGCCATTAGCCTCGCAGGCTCACAGGAACCTTCTGCCACCCCTCTTAGAAGACTGTAAATGCCCCTTCCTCTCCCTGCTGTGTTATTAGATAGGAAGAAGTCTAAGAAGAGCTTTCAGTTCTTTCCATGAATCAACTCACCTCTCTCTTCGCAAATATAAAAGCGACTCTGTTATCTTTGGAGGCTGCCCGGCCCCCTTACATACTGAAGAGACAGCTATTATCCCTCAGGCCTTTCTTTCACAGAAGCGAGTGGACCTAAGATTAGGCACAGACCTGGTGTGGGACCGCGCTCACCTTTGTGCAGCTTCTGTATATGTGTGTGCCCTCAAGAGCTTCTTATCCCACAATCTGATGGTTACTGGCAGGTTGAATCTATCTGTGAATAACAGTCCCACCATTGAATAGCTGAAAGGACCCAGGTCTTTGAAGCCAGCAGGACTGGAGCTGTGAAGATGTCCATTAGGTCATTTATTATAAGTGTAGAGCTTTTGGGAAGGTAAATGTAGACTGGGTCTGAACTGATTATTTTTTTTTCATTATTGATAACAGAGTGGTTATTTAATGTCGATGCTTACTAAGGTTCAAAACTTATTGTGTTTTTCCACAGTCGTGTTTTGGAGAAACTGAATAGATTTGAATATGTTGTATAAAATCTGGGAAAACACACAAACTAATCATTTTTTTCCCGCTAAAGTTAAATGCAGATCATTTCGAGATTGCAACAAGAAAAAAGTCTAACCCCCCCTCGTAAATGAACTCCTGGAATATTTTTCCAGATTAGGTTTCTTTGAAGATTTTTCTGCCTGTGACGCCTTTTGTTTGGTTTTGGAGAGGCGCACAAAAAAAAAACAACAACTAAGAAACAGTTGATTCTGGGCAGATTCAGACTCATTTTCGACGAATGCTTTGGGTTATGACCGTAAGGACAAGAAGATGGATACAAGTGGCCAAAATGAGCTACCTCCACAGGGTGGATGGACGCTCCCTTAGAGATAGGGTGAGGAGCTCTGTCACCTGGGAGGAGGTCAGATTAGAGCCGCTGCTTTTCCGCATCAAGAGGAGTCAGCTGAGGTGGCTCGGGCATCTGTTCTGGATGTCTCCCGGGGGTGCATGTCCCACCAGGAGAAGGCCCTGGGGAAGTCTCTCCAGGCTGGCCTGGGAACGCCTCGGGGTCCCTCCCGAGACGCTGCAGGAGGTGTCTGTTGACAGGGAAGTTTGGATGTCTCTGCTTAGACTGCTGCCCCTGCAATCCAGCCCCGGATGAGCGGGAGAAGATGAAAATCTTTTTTTTTTTTTTTTTTTTTTTATCAAAATTGGATTACATGGAACCATCATGGGAGTTGAAGTTTCTGCTGTCAGGTTCACCTTACACTGATTAATTTGATTCGTAAACTTTTTGTTTATCATTGTTGTATTACTTCAGGTCTTTGTGTTGCCTGTACACAATTGTGTTGTGGCTTTTATACTGTGATTAGATTGACTTTGAAAACACTAAAGCTCGTTTCTTCCAGTGCATCCGTAAATGGATGTATCCAATACATTCAAATAATTTTCGGATTTCCTAACTGGCTCGTTGATTTTCGTTAGGTCAATAATGGAAATCACAAATGTGAAATAGTTAACATTGTAACTTTAGAAATTAAAGCGACAAGCAGCGATCAAAGTACCATATAATACTTGCGCATAATATAAGTACCAAATACTTGCGCACCTCTGGTACTATTGCCTCTCATCGGCTACGACCGATACTTGTTTAGAAGACCTGTTCAAGCAGAAATTGTTAAATTTACTGAAAGACACATGCATTTGAAATGACGAAAACGCATTTCAGAGCTGTGTGACCCTCTAATATTTGACGAGTCTGCTTATTTTCTGGTATTGTTGTGACCAACATTCGTGCCACCCAACTGTTGGTGCTTTAACAGAGAAAGTATGCTGTAGATGTGTTCAGACATGGACAGTTAACATGAGTTTGTTAATCTATGAGAAGTTTTCACACAATAATCAACTTCCTGTTGCTATCGCAAAATCCAATATAATTTTGTTTTGGTCTTGGAATAGCGGTAAAAAAACACCCTGCTATAGAAGTGTTCAGACATGGGTTTTTAAAATGTTAATGTGATATTAGAAATAGAAGAATTTAGAATGATGACATTAGAAATCAAATTGTGTTTAATCTTCCAGACTTCATGTGACACTGAGATGGAGACATACGTTCTAAGAGAAAGATGGGTGGGGGAGGGCAATAGAAAGAGACACTTCATGCTGGTTATGAGGGGAGACAGTTACATATGAGGTGGTGTCCAGGGTTGTCTCCTCCCATCATGCTTCAGTGCTGCTGTAGTCAAGAGCTGAAGTAGATGATCCAGCCAGAGGCCTATAAACTAGTGTCCACCAGAAGGGACAACATAATTACTGAGCCAACATCCATCACAGTTATTGTGAAAGGCAAGCATGACGCTTTATTTCCCTGCATTACAGTGTTGCACAGTTCCTAGAACCTCCAATGAGAGGAGGTCGTGAGAACAATCCTTTTACATTTGTGTCAGCATTCTCAATGGCGCCAATATGTTTTGTCTAAATGCAATGAGACCGACACTGGCTATTACCAAGAAACCACCAATTTAGTTACTAGATATTTTGTGAGAATCTACTGTATAATTTCACAGACGTTTATGGGAATGTGAGGCACTGGGTGAATGTCCCTTATATTGATGGTAAATGTCAAATAGAATAAGAGTTTAAACAAATTATTGCTACGATATATTATTGCTAATGGAATATAGATGGTGTATTATGTTTTTGCACTGAATCAATCTGACATTTAGGATATAACTCTTGAGACAAGCCTGTTTTGATCATGAACACTCAACCAGTGAGAGACATCTATTCTTTTTTTTTTGTTTGTTTTTATGTGATTGAGAGTGAAGATTTTGGATAGTTTGTCTTAGTACCTATTTTGTTTCTTTGTGGAAGCCAGCTCATTTTTTGCCCAGATTAAACAGGTTTCCATTTTGAAACATCTGATTCTGTGGTTGACTTTGTGCTGCAAACCACTCTGCTGTACTTATTCATTTCAGATTTCCGTGACCGGCAAACTCAGGATCTCACATAAACTTTCTACTTGCATCTAGCAATTAAATGAATTTCCTACTTCCTCCCACCTGATAATTCAACCTCAATGGTTGCCAACGATGCTGTGTTACCAAATGTCAAGTGGTTTATATGAATGATGAGCTGTAGGCGAACAAGTCTGCTCAATGAGCAATAAATGATCTTTTCAGTAAATGCTAGACAGCTCTCGACTTTCATGTGGCTGACTTACAAAAAAACAGATAAAGTTCTTTAGAAATAGTAGTTAAAATTTGAGATCTAACTGTTTAAATGGATGCTTTCCAATAACTTGTCATGTCATCAGTGCTCTGCCTAGTGCTGGGTGATATGACGATATATATCGTGGGGACGATAGAAAAGTGTCTATCGTCCTATTTCTCTTCTATCGTTTCTAACCTAATTTTATCAATTACTAAAGAAAATATTGCATTAAATAGGCTATGACAAATGTATGACAATGTCTTGTGGCTATGCAATGCATACTCTACCCTTTATATAAGTGATAATCAAGAATAAAACTTCTTCGCAAAGAAACTCCGTCTTGTGATTTTGCGACGGGACGCTTTACGTTGTTGCGACATGCTTTACGCTAGTAGTGATGGGAAGTTCGGATCATTTTACGGATTCGGTTCTTTGAGCCTCGTTCAGTAAAATGAACGGATCTTTTTTCGAGTCATTTCGTTCATTTTACTAAAATATCAATAAATGTTGTGTGTACTTCCACATCTACTAGCGTTTTATACACAAACGCGAATCACACTACAAATAAGACAAAACTATAATGCTAAATTTAAAATGAATATAAATATATTACTAAAGCCTACCTGGGTCTTTTAGTCTGGTTTACCCAAACTCTGATCTGTCTTCTTTAGATTTAAATCTCTTTTGTTCGACACAAAATTACTTCACTCTGATGTTAACGTGTGCAGTCCGTGCACTCAGTCCGGACTGGCTTCTTTAGCACTTTTGTCACGTGACCGCTATAGTGCCGGAATCCGAAAAGATTCGTTCTTTTAGCGAGTCCGGGTCCTTTCGGTCTTTTCTCTTTCCAGCTCATGCTGCATTGGTTAACATTACGGAGCGGCCATGAGCCGGAACCCGAAAAGATTAGGTCTTTTTGCGAGTCTCTCCGAAAGATTAGGTCTTTCAGCGAGTCCGGGTCATTTCGTTCTTTTGTCACGTGACCGCGCCACAAAGTTAGGCAAAGTCAGTATGCAAACATGCACGGGCAAGTGGCGAGAAAAAATATAGCCAGCATAAAATTAAAGAGTCTTTCATAAAATGCACACCGTATGAAAAAATGTCCCAGCGCCATAAAGAAATCACATGTGCCATCTTGCATTACTGTTGTAAAGGCATGATCCCCGTGTATGCAGTTGAGAAGGGTAGCTTCCGAGACCTCGTCAAAGTGCTTGACCCGAGGTACGTTATGCCCAGTCGTAAGCACTTCAGTAATGTCGAGTTGCCTCGCTTATATAACGCATGCCGGGCCCAAGTAGAGAAGGATGTTTGCAGTGTGGTTCATTTTTTTTTAAATAGTTTATTTTTATAATACTATTTAAATAACTATGATGTGGTTAAAAAATGTGAAGGCTACTGTAGCTCTACCTCCACCACATCTGTTGTCATTTGATACGTTTACATTGCTGCACTAAAATGTAGTTTTTCTCATTTGTGACAGTTCAGTTAAATGTCACTTCAAAATAAAGTTGCAAAAAAAAGTATGCAATGATATTTTTGTCAAACTTTTCAGAGAATAACTGAAAACGTACTTTATTGTGGTATATCGTGATATATATCGTTATCGTGATATAAAATAATTCATATTGTGATATATGATTTTTCCATATCGCCCAGCACTAGCTCTGCCTAAAATTTATTTAGCAATGATATTATAATTTGTTTTAAAGTTAATCTGAGGAAAAGAACCTTCTGTCACTCATTCTCTGGACTTTGAAGAATTTTAGATATTGTGAAATGTTTGTTAAAACAGACTGAATAGAAACAACAAAGGTCTTTACTGAAGCTTTTACATTTATGCATTCAGCAGATGCTTTTATCCAAAGCAACTTATAGGTCGAGAGAAAACACACAGGTCTGATTATAAAAAGTGCTTGCTTAAGACGTTCTAACTCATTCTGAATTAAATGAGTACTTTTCTAAGAGTTTTTTATGGAATTCTTTTCTTTTTATGGTTTTCTATTCCAGTTATGGAATAATTGTCCATCATGTGTTTTTCACAGACAACACTGAACCTTCATAATTTAACACATTATTGTGTTTTACTTTTTTCCCATTTTCAGCATGTGTTGGAAGAACAAAGACGAAGGGGGAAAAAATACTTATCTATTCTCCACAACAAAGTCAGGTCTTCTATTTTCAGCATATTCAACCCTTTTATTTTCAGGAACTTTTTAAATTGACCACAAATGTGATCTTCTCAATCAGATATATTTCTGTGGCGACATTAATCCAATTATTCAGTTACTCTTGTTTCAGCCAATTGCATTTGATTGCTCTCTTGCTTGTCACTAAAATGACTACTTTTTTGGGGAAACTTGATAATAAGCCTAATATATTTACAAATTAACATAAGAGCACCATCCAAAAGCTTAATTTTGGAGATTACTGATTAATTGCGGATCATAAGGTGGTCAGAATATTTACAAATGACCATTATATCAATCACCTCTAAAAAACATCAAACCTGAAAATCTCTGAAATCTATGATTCTATGTCCATCACATCTATGGATCAAGTGGCATATATGTCGTATTTACTGGAATTATATATTTTTGAGTGAAATCCCTTCAATTCACTGTGCTATTACTCACTGTGCTAGATTTATATATGTAGTAATGGTGCTAACAAAAATAATGTTCAAAAAAGCAAAGTGCATACTTGTAGTATTCTATAGAATATTCATAATTTAAGCTTTAAGGGTAGTGGATGATCTCCTTTCAGTAATTAATGGTGTCTGCAAAAAAAAAAATAAAAAAAGATTTATATCTGCAAGATTCTTGAGTAAATGCTAATAAACTCAAAAAGAAAAAAAAAACTGTTAATTGATGGATCATAATTATCACTGCTTTTTACATTTAGAATTGCACAGGAAATGATTCGCTCCCAACGTGTGAAATGACTAAACTAAGAATGATATGCATATATAATATGATTGTAGGCTAGTTTTTGTGATTGGGGAGGATAACAGATTTCTCTTTCTATTAGGTGTAGAACACTACACTCTGCTCATAATGCGATACATAACACAATATTTTCCATGTTATGCTATGCGTCACAATATTTTACAACACTATTTTTAACCAAATCTTGAAACTGCTAAGGTTTGCTTGGCCAAACTTTTGTGCCTCTTTGCATTCTGTTAGAGGAGGTTGTGATGATCAGTGAGGGGATGAGATCTCTGTGTGAATTTGTGTGTGTGTGTGTATGTGTGCACTACGGCATGAAGTATTCTAAAGTGTGTCCTTGCAGACAGGGTTTTCCTCAAGGATGAACAGGCTTCTGTCAGGGTCAGACAGGATGGTACCCTTGGGCCTGTGGATGGATATCATTCCTCACAGAACATGGCCATGAAGAGCTTTCAGTTCTGATTAGTGCTTAAGACTGCTCACTGCTGCTGTAACATGTGGTCAAAAACAAAGAGACATCAACATTTTTATGCTCAAGTTGACGCTTTGTAAAATAATTTTGTCGGTTTATTGGGGTTAAACATAAAATAAAATTAAACATATTATTTCATGTAGAATTCAGCTTAAATGTATCATTGTGCTAGAACAAAATGGTCATGGTGTTGTTTTATTGTTGTGTGTTTCAAAAATCACGGGACAAACTTATTAATGTTTTCTTCTATGTTCTTTTCACAGGTAGAAGACGCTATGCTAATGTTTGATAAAACTACAAATAGACATAGAGGTAAGAGCTTGATCTGTTGCATGTGTGCTATTATCCTGAATATCCTTCAGTTTCACTGAGCCATTGGTCGTGCAGTTGCTCCTGAAAGACATTGAAGACATTGTGTTTCTGCAATGAGGACAGGAGCCCCTCTGCTGCCTGTTACATTATGGCATTATATCTTCAAGGACGTTTCATTTGAGGCCTGAAGGTCAAGGCTAATATGGTCCAATAAAAGACCAGCGGTTTCCACTGTAGACAATCCATTGATTCAATTTGATTAGTCGGACGTTTACTATTGGCTGCACTGGGTGGAATGTTTCTCGGTCACGCTTGCTTGTGCCTGCAGGGTTTCGAGAAATGTACAATACCATTTCAGTTATGAAATACCAAACCTAGGATTATTGCTTACCTGAGCAATGTTTCTGTGACTTTATGAGAAGGAGATTTGAGAGTAGGAATAAACTCAAGTGGATCAGTGAATTTTGGAGTTCAGCAGTGATTTATTTTACCTATACATTTGATGTGAAGTGCTTGGAAAAAAAGGGGAGGAAAAATAGTTCTGTAGTAAGAGAAGGATGTAATGGAAAAGGTGTGTGTGGTAAAGAAAATATTACTAGAATAAATTTAAACAAGGACAAAGATGTAAATCGGAGGAAAGAAAAACATGAGGGAACAAGATATTAGTTTGGGAAAAAAACAATATAAAGGGGAGAAAAAAGGAAAAATGTAAGTAAAATATTACTCTTACCAAAGGGGAGGTTCTGAGGTGGAAAGAAGAGAAGGTTGCTCTCTGATTAATAAAAAAATGGGAAGTTTGATGCAAAATTTGGAATGCTAAAAATTTGGGGTGTTATGATGCACTCTGCTCGTTATAAGATTCATATCACAATACTATGTCCATGATAAAGTATCCAATACAGCATTTACCAAAAGTAAATATATTTTGTGTGTATCTTTCATGAATTTGTGCCTTCTTGTATGTAGTTCAATGCTGTTATACAAATTGGATTACAAAATCTACACACAATAAATTCACAGAAATGACACAATGACATTACAAGGACAATTGTGTCCTAGTAAATATTACATAAGAAATCAGAAGGGACTAGAATCACAGTCACTCTTCACACACTTCAGCTCCTAGACGATAACTCCCAAAGCGTATTGTGACAATTTTGTATTGTGATGTATTGTGCCACAATGTATTATTACAGACCTAATATTAAATTTTTCGAATTGAGCAGAATCGATGTAAAAATGTGAATGTGAAGCAGAGGCGGAATCAAGTGAAGCAATACGGAGGGGATACTTATGTGGGGAGGTCAGATGAGAAGAAATAGAATGTGAAGTAAATAGAACTAAACTTGATCTGAACCCCATCGAGCAGAACTTTGATGACCAGAGGAAAAGTTCAGCATGCAGATTCGTCCTGTGGGAGAATTCCAGAAATGTCGAGGAGAATTTGACCAGTTTATTGAGAGAAACAGACAGTTATAGTGCCTGGCACAGTTGGTTTCCTTTTTTTATAGTTTTTCTGAAAACAGTTTTATTCTTTTGCTATATTTGCTAATCCTAATAGTCTTTCTTTGTAGAACGGTGCTTGTGTGACGCCAAAGTGACTGTAATCTTTACCGGTAGCGTAAAGAGTATATAAAGGGGAGCAGTGTTCTGTGGCTATATCCATCTCTGATCCACATCTCCTCTGTGGCTTTAGCTGCGAGACCTCTCATGAGGACATTACAGCGGTTAGTGGAGATTTAACAGAGAGAAAGGGAGAGAGAGAGAGCAGAGAAATGGCCAGCAGCTTTACTGTATTCTAGACTGCTCACAGGTAGACCATCTAAAAGCCAGCAGAGAGATTCTTAGCCTTGAGTGGCCTTTATGTGGGCTGAATGAAGAGGCCGAGAAGCAGCACTGTGTCTTTCATGCCGCAGAAGTGGCTTTCGCTGCTCACAGATGGGTGGCTTGTGGAAATCAAGTGGACGCTATTAATCTTTCAACCTGAGATTTGCCTTTTAATCCCTAATGGTCATATTTTTAAGGTGAGCGTCTGTTTTCAAAAGACGTACAGATCTGTATTGACTCTCCACCTCCCTCTTCTCTCCCCAAAGAACTTCCTGTCTCATGGGCATCTTGATGCACTTGCTTCTAGATTGCCGCCTTTAATATAGTCAGAGCAGCTGGAAAAGACACAGTGTCTTTTTTTTTCTCTTTTGACACGATTAACAGATAAGCTTTTTAAATCTACTCTACAACTGCAAGTCAAAAACAGTTCTAAGGCATTTAATCCCAATTAACATTCTGGAAAGACAAATAATCCTCTGCTCAAAAGTAGTTTTGTATTAGATTGGATTTAAATTTGAATGAACAATGTTCTTACCGGTCTGGTTTCACTCCTATTGGTTATAGTCAGTGTGTCTACGGGAATGAGCAAGCAGGAGTTGATACTGTTTAGTGAAATCTTCTGCCCCAAATGAGAATAAACATGTTCATTCTCAAACCTATGTTGATGTGGTAAAGAGCAGCTAGGTTGGAAATGAGGCTAGGTGCCATTAAACAGTAGTAAACACCAAGCAGCAAACAATGCTGTCGACACACAGCCATTTCCATTAAAGGCCCTGCATGCTTTTCAAAGAGACTCCCCACAATAGCATGGCAACAATAGGCGCTCGCAGATGTGTTTTTCTTTGCCGGTAGGAATATGTGCGATTGTCCTTTTGTTTATCCGTGTCCTCCTCGTTAATGTTTTTTTTTCTCTTTCTCTCGCTGTATCTTCAGCTAAACGAGGTGCCGTGGGGGTCACTGGTTTTAATAGCCCCGCTGCAATTACTTTATATGGCTGCTGTGTCCGCTGTAGTGAAGTGCTCAACTGAATTGTAATGGGAACGTATTTAAAACCATTTTTGAAGAGTTGTGTTTGGTTTCCCCTCTGAAAAAAAAAACACTTGATAACTAACAATAATAAGAATTTAGAGAAAGGTAGCGCTGCTTCACTTACAGTCAAGTCGTGGGGTTCAGTAGTTGAAATTATATGAGCGTGACCGTAACAAATCACCCTAAATGTGGAACCATCTGGAATTGTTTACTGTGTTTTCCTGTTTGTTTAATCATTGTCTCAGACACAACAGGCAAAATACATAAGTACACCCAGAAGGTCAATGTTCACGAAGCAATCAAACTTTCTTATATTTGTAATTTTCTGCCATCAACCTGGCAGAGGTTCCCAGGATTAACTACATAGAGAAACATGTACTTCCCACAACTCGACACTGCTGCAATGTTGACTAGTTCATTACCTTGCTTCAAGACAAAAAAAACAAAAAAAACAATTTAAATTGAAAATCTGATTGTTTATTGAAGTTTTCGTTTAACTTGTAACATAGATTTTCACATGTAAACAATATACCTGCAGTATCAATATCCTCAAAATTAGATATTGGCTTTAAAGCTATATTTATGAAATGTTTATTAATCACAAAAACAAGTAATATAAACACTAAAGGAAACACTCGTAGGGAAAACCTAGTTAACATAAGACCTCTTCAAAGGAGGAGGAATAAACTATACTAAATGAACGAATGACCAGGCTTTGTTCAACGACTCACTAGTCACACCGAAGGCTTACTTTGCCTGACGTAGCTCCGATTACAAGCGCAATAATTGTCATTTCTACAATCACTCATTGAAAGACATGGATAATTTATTGCATACTACGTTCATTGATGTAGATTACGTATTTGTCAGTTTTATTTGTCATCTCACTTTTATTAATTTTTATAATTACGCAGTTTAAAATTTTAAAACATTTTATTATTTAAAATTGGAATAAAAATGTACTTTTTACAATAAACCGGATCAACAAAATTTATGCATGAACTACAACTGAAGGTCTTTGTCCAAACCCGACAGGGCCCATTGGGACCTGAAAAATCGGGTCAGGTTCGGGCTTGGGCTTGATTTTTATGACTCTGTTATGCACGGTCATGTGATGCACTTATGTTGCCGTGAGTGACCTGAGAATGGACATAATGGAGGTGAAACAGAAGCTTTTTCCATGTGTGAATATTGGATTCTGTTTGCCGACGAGTGTTTATTTACATAACCGCACAGGTTCCTTAGGTTCTGTAATATCAATTCGCCGGTAACCATCCCATGGTAATTCATGCCTTTAGCGCGAGACGGCAGCAGCAAAACTTTTCCAGAATCGATCAACTATGAATACTGGTTTATTTTATCATTTCGTAGACATATGCCATCATTTATTATGTTAAAGCTTGGAGCACATCGCTCTAAAGCTAGACTGAGAGACAAAAACAGCCACATGAATCACTGCGCATGCTTTTAAATTGAAGTACCGTGGTGTTAAAAAGTCTTTGATAGTCTTTTGACACAAACCTTTAACCCCGGAATGATTATTCTCATGAAATTGGTGCCGTTCTTACTAAAATAAACTAAATTTGCATCATAGCGAAGTCAGTTCAGGTAATCTCTTTAAACACGTAACTGCATTGCGTGGGTTAACTGACGAGACAACTGCCACTTTCATCGTTTCAGTCCTGCAATCAGCCCAGATATTATTAATAACTTTATTATAATAATGTTGGCAAGTGAACATGGCATAAACAGGATTTAATCAACCTTCAACCATGGTTTCTACTCTATTATATGTACTTGCTGGAGTGGTTCTTTGACCCTTGCCTCATTCAGTTCATTTGAAAACTCTCGGTTCAGGTTCGGTCTTATAAACAAGACCATAAACAGGTTCTCAAATTTTCTCAAGCTTTTAGGTCCAATTACAGCTCTAGCGTGAACATCTTATTTAGATACTGGCTTTTGTTGCTCAAAACTCTTCCAAGAAGACCACTTCCAGCTAGACTTCTCCAGACAATAGATGTGTGCGCTTGGGTCCCAGTGGTTTCAGTGCAGATTGCACTGGTGGACATCTTTTTGTTTCAAATTGTAATTAGCTTGAGGTCTTTCCTCTGCTGCACTTGGTTTCCTTGGCCTGTCCGTGCATCTACGTTCCTCAGTTCTGCCCATTTATTGAACATCTTAAACATTCAGATCATCAACAGATTTTAAAATCTCTTGGAAATAACTTGGTGCAACCTAATCACTACCTTGTGTCTTGTTGCTGGGCTCAAACTTGACTGCCTTTCAACCTCATCTTGATTAAAAACTTTGGCTGTTCATCCAGTTTTAAGCCTTTTACGCAGTTGTTTCAGTTCATCACTGCGATCATTTGCACCTTTTACAATGGGTCTATCATAATCCTGACTATAAATCTTCAAAATCCCATATATTGTGCAAGCTTACTTGTAAGAATGGAAGCTGGTTTGAAGACAAAAGGTGGTATCCTTTAATATTTATTTGATTTAGTTTTGTTTTTAACATTTTAAAATCCAGAAATCGTAAATAATTGATGGTATCGATTTAAATCTACCATTTCTATACTTTTTTTTAGGTTATTAAGATAATATGGTGGAGTGATAATGCATTTATTTCCTCAACTCTTAAACTACATCCAGGTCACTCCCCCGGTTATAAAAACCTACCATGCTCATTCTTGTTAAACTGTTTATGACACGGAACATTATTTTTTAATTACTTTTGATTTAATTAGAATATGATCAGCCTGAAAACTGCAGGTTCATCTTTCCTCCCATCAACAAACACAACACCTCTTAAAATCTAGTGGAATATGGGAAGTTTGAAATGTCCTAAACATGAAAATAAAAGAAAATCCCATTACTTCCTGTTCCCTCCAGTGCACCTCAATCTCCCACTCTGATGTATTACTGTCGTCTCTTCTGCAAAAGTGACAGATAGAGATGCTAGAGGATGTCAGAGGACAGACGGAGAGACAAGCCGTCTCTAATCCTCTGCAGTCTGTCTGTCTGCCTGCCTTCACACCCCCTGCAAGACTATTCAACACTGTCCTTCAGCTCAGAGGTGACAAACACTCGACAGCTAAAAACGCTCTCTATTTATCCCTGCTCTGCTCTCCATCTCTCGTGAAAAGGGCGTTAGCTGTGCCAGAATGGGAGGACAACAGCCAAGGTCTTGCATTCACCAAGAGAAAGAGAGAATGATTTTGCCAGAGATGGAGCTATTTGGTGGAAGAAATGGCCAATAAAGCCTGTCCTTTTTTTGCGCCGTCTCTGGAATACGTTTGGCCTATATACACCTCA
Source organism: Danionella cerebrum (assembly GCA_007224835.1). Classification (NCBI taxonomy): domain Eukaryota; kingdom Metazoa; phylum Chordata; class Actinopteri; order Cypriniformes; family Danionidae; genus Danionella; species Danionella cerebrum. The sequence continues at coordinate 175,666 of SRMA01027364.1, read as the reverse complement.
CACTCCATCAGGGCATATTTCAGTCTCCTCATCTTTTATCTGTTCTCTTTCTGCATGTCTGACTGGCTCCCTCTCCCTTTTCTTCTCTCGCTCTACAAGTCTCAAGTGAATACGATACATCTGTGCTTCACAAAATGAGAAACAAAGCATGTGTGGCGAGAGGCAGCCCGAGCCTGATTTTAAACACCTTAGCATAATTCTGCTCTGATAATCTCAGTGCAGAACATTCATCAATTACACTAAACAAACACTTCCTGACATTTCCAGAGTGGGGAAGTGTCCAGTGTATTCAGACACATGCAAAACATGCATTTCTATTGTTTCTATATGTATCTTCTATATATTCTGTATATTTGTTTGTTTGCATTTTCAGCAATGCCTTTTTTGTGCACAATTTTTTTTCTTTTGACACAATTAACAGATAAGCTTTTTAAATCTACTCCACAACTGCAAGTTCTAAGGCAATTGTAAATTGTGAATTTAATCCCAATGAACATTCTGGAAAGACAAATATTCCTTTGTTCAAAAAGTAGTTTTGTATTAAATTGGATTTAAATTTGATTAAACCATGTTCTTACCGGTCTGGTTTCACTCCCATTGGTTATTGTCTGTTTATCTACAGGAATGAGCAAACAGGAGATGATACTGTTTAGTTAATCTGCATTTATTAAAAATATCTTTTTTTGTGTGTGGAATGCATGGAAAGTTTTTACATATTTATATATAATGTTAAATTGATGTTTTTATATTGATTAGATTGTATTGTCCAATGTAAATCTCCTCATGAACTTTAGTTCCAAAGTTGTTAAAACAAATGTTTTAAGCAGGTGTTGAAAATGCTGTAAACAAAGAATGCTTTCATAAATATCAATATTAATTGTTTGTAAATGTACAAAATGCAAACCGTCATCAAATCTTCTAGGTAAACTTGCACAAAGTCAAGGTTTTTGTAGAATTATAGTCTGGTGTATGAGCCACCAATTATCCCAAATATCCAGTCATGTACTGAAACAGAAACAGCTATGCTGGAGACCTTAAACAGTGTGAGTAACTCTGCTGCCAAGGTTAGGAAAGATTCAGAACAGCAACAAGACATGCGAAATGGTCTCTTCCGCCCCCTTTTGCGAAGAAGAGAGAACAACTTCAATTGTTCTGTATTTTGTAAAGAAAGAACTTTAATCAGACTTGATTTTTTCCCCCTCAAATGAGTGTGTGTATATATATATATATATATATATATATATATATATATATATATATAGATGGTCCCCTTGCAGCCTATTGCGAATGTCTGTTTTGACCTGTAAATACATTAACTGTTAGGCTTTAAAAGTGATAACTGATAGTAACAACAGTAAAAATCAACTTAACATAGTGATAGTTTAAAGCAGGAAATGCCATTGTATAACTAACCTGCTAGCTATTAATTAAGCAATTTATTTATCAATTCGTTCATTCATGCTTGTGTGTATTTACTTACTTACCAAGATCAGTCTTGTACAGCCAGGGGGAGTATTTCCCCTCTGACAGCCAAGCTGGGTCAAAACCTGTCGTTCTGTGGTGGCTAGACTTTTGCTGCTTGTCAGGGGCAAGACATGCAGCACTTGGGCTCTTTTCTGTACTTTGATTCGGAGTAGGAAAGCTACACCGGCTGCTGCTCGCAGCAGAACACGTGTTGTCCTCGTCACCACCTTGGGACCGTTTAAAGCGCGGTCTCTGTCCGCTGATGGGTGTGTGTGTGCGCGCGCATCGGGGCGGAACTCCGTCGTGCACGATACGGAGGACAATTGTAAACGCGCAAACGCTGAGACAGAAATTACATACCATCGTATAAATAAATGAATACTATTTAGTTTAATAAAAGAAAAAAGCAAAGACCTGTTATATATAAATTACTTCTGTCGTTTTTCGACGAAAATAAAATAAAATTAACTTGACCTTCAAGGGGGGCGGGGGGTGCTGTTGGGGGCGGGGGGCGGGGCGCCCCCCTAATATAATGGTAAGGGAAACACTGCATGTATCACCCCCACTCCTCTATGCCCAAGTGCGCTGGGAGATTCAACACAGACCCGGCTCCACAACCAGACCGAAGTGACCCGGTGGGCCATTCGGCCAGAAAAGGCATGGGTCTTTGCGCACCTCTATTGACTATTGTGGACTATCCCTGCTTTCGACCTCCTGCATACTAATTGCTATGCACCAGTTGGGAATTATGAGTTTCGCGTGCTTCCATTCAGGTCGGCCAATGTCCCTGGATTTTTTCAATCGCTAATTAGTAAAGTATTCCGCAATATGCTTGACATTGTTTTGTTTGTTCACCTGGACTACATCATCATCTTTTCTCCTGACACACACTCATGTTCAACACATGCAGAATCTCTTAGAGAAAAAGCTTTGCGTTTACTTTTTTGCGTAGACTCTGTTCTGTTTTGGGTTATATTGTTCCGGATTCTGGGATCAGAATGGACCCTGGTAAAACCACGTTGTCGTATACTGGCCAATCCCAGAGTCACGTATTGTCCTCCAGCTCTTTTTGGAATTTGCAAACTTTTATTGCAATTTCATTGTGTTCATTCAGCCAAATTGCAACCACACTTACTGTGCTCACCTCAAACAAGACTCACTTTAACTGGTCTGATGCGGCTCAACATGCGTTCGGGACTCTTAAACTGTGCTTCAACTCAGGTTGGGGTTGGAGCTGTGCTATCATAACATACTCCCGTTTAATTTTTTTCACTCCGTCAGAGCACAACTACAACTATGAATCGCTCACTTGGAGAATCACTCACCAAGGAGCTCTGTTATTTTGGAGGAGCTGGAATTTAGGGGAAATTAAGCCATTGTGAAAAAACGTAAAACAGATAGGTATGAACAAAACTTTGTTCATTGTATAGATCATTAAAAAATCGTTAAAACCGTTTGTATAAATAACAAATTTATAATTTCTGAGAAAATAATTGTAAAAGTTTGTCTTTTTCCCATAAACTTGTATTGGGCGGGCATCATTCTCCAGTCAGGACCATGGGGGCGATAGCTGCGGTTTGGCTTTACTCTGCTGGCCACGCTTGGAGATACCAGCAAAACCCTGAAAGAATAAGCAGGTAAAGAAAAATAATTTATTGCATAATCAAATCCATCAATGGTGATGTGTTCATTTAGAATGGACATGTGCTCAATGATATGACAGATGTTCAATCTAGAAAACTCTTATTATGAAAGGTGGAAAAGTTTTTATTATTTTTTTTTTCCTTCACCCGATCTCCGTCTGTCTCCATCTCTGTCTATCATGACCGTGTGTGTGACGCAGCTGCTGTGGATTTGCTGCTCAATCCAAAGTGACCGAGCTGTCAGAGCAGATGGAAGAGTAGAGATTTACAGATCTACTGTAAAGAGAGAGAGAGAGAGAGAGAGAGAGAGAGAGAGAGAGAGAGAGAGAGTTACTCTAGGCTACTGACACACTGAACACACTTCCCTTGACATTCATAAATCTGAGGCAAGGAGACATGGTTATTCTAGTTTAGAAAGACAATCTCTCTCTCTCTCTCTCCATTATTATTATTATTAGTAGTAATTTTTTGCATTAGAACATACATAGATTTAGAGAAACAACAAAGAATTTTTATGGACAAAAAGCCGGTATATCAACTTTTCGCATCTGAAATGACTATCATTGCGAATTTTTAAAGAAATAATGTTTTGAAATAGTTACAAATAGTGACTGTTAGTCTGAAATGTGAATATTATTTATTATAGTTTAAGTGGTCATCACAGATGTGTTGAAAATATTGTTTTAGGGCTTTTATGAACTGAAAAACTGTATTTGAGCTTTAAATATGCTTGTGTTTTTATTATTGCAAAATGTCAAATGCAAAATGCTGTACAATTTGATTTCAAGTGAATAAAAACACATTGAAATGGCTTGGGGGGGGGGGCATTGAAAGATAGGAGGGCTCAACCTGGTCTTCAAATCAGGAACGGATAAATGTCAGTGGACTCAAAGCACGCCTGAAATCAAATTTAAGATTCATTGTAAAGGCTCCCACTATATCTGCAAAAATCTTAGATATAGAACCCTATTGTAACTGCTCAGGAAATTATTGTTTTACGGCTTTCTGCGCATATTTTTAGTGCATAAACATATTCTAAAAGTCAACGGATTTTGGAATTTCTCCACCTATTAGCTGCAGTTACAGTTTGTTGTAGGTGAATGAAATTCAGGACATAGTTGATTAAGGTACCAAGACTTAAATAAAATTATTATGGATTGCGTTTCCAAAATCGACAGGAAGTTGGATATTTTGCAAAAACCTCTAAAAATTACTTTTGCTTGTGTCGCACTTAAACAAACCCCTCCTAGAGATTTTATCTGTTCATCTGTTTATCTGGATGAGTCTTATCTAAAGGCTTAAGGGATGTTAAATTGTAAAAAATGTTTGTGTTCTTTAAACTATGTGCACAAACCGGTCACAGGAAGTTGTTAATAACTCAGCCGTACAATATCTGATTGGGGTCAAATTTACCAAGTGTTTTAAAAGTCCACATCTGAATCCATATGGCAAACTACAGTGTTGGTTATAGCGCCACCTGGTTGCAACATGAAATATCCAATTTTCTGCAGTGTATACTGCTATTTCAGACGGTGTTTGCAGAACATGTTTGGAAATTGGAACATTAGTGTAAAAGACCAAGACCTTTAAAAATGGAGTGTAGTTCCAAAACCGACAGGAAGTGAGTTATTTATAATTTTCTTGTAAAATTGTGCACAATACCAGGCTTCATACTTCAACAAAACTTCTAGATAAGTTCATCTCATCCTATTTGTTCATCTCAAAATTGAGAAGTTGTTTTTGACTTAGACTATGTGCGCACAGTGGCGCACGCCATAATTTGACAAACAGGAAGTTGTAACTGAAATGTACATACAAAGTCTAAGGGATCCTAAATTTACTAACAATGTTACAAATTGTCCCTGTCTGACCACATTTACAACATTGGTTATAGCGCCACAAGGTGGTCACAGAAAAGACAACATTTGCCAGAAGTGCTTGAACCCTGTGATCGCTGCTTGCAGCTTTAATTTCATGTTATTATGAGGTATAAAAAGTCAATGGGTTCATCACTTAAACTAAATGGTAATAAAAAGCACCCCACAATCTGTTGAGCTGTAGCAGTGACCCTCTCTGAGGGGTCATCATCTTCAGTTTAACCTTTCACCCTAAAACATTGAGATGGTTCTACTCCTCCTGAAAACAAAGGGCTATGGTGGAAATGGAATTTGGAATAAGTACACTAAACTTGGGATCATTGGTGACATTGGGATTGATAACAATGGCAACATTTGTGGGGGTCGTCCACCAGTGAGAATGAACCATCTGATGTGACTGGTATTGAATGAAAATAATCCAGCAATAGGTGACTAACACCTGCACAGACTGCAGGCTGAGCACCCCCTGCTGGCCACCACCCACATGAACTAGGTTTTCTAGGGCTTTTAAGTTCAATATTTGGAGAAATCATGTGTTTTATCATTATAATGTGGTTGTATTTTAGTTGAACTGCTAAGGTTCTCAGGTTTTTAATGAACCATGTAAACCATTTTCACACGTAGACCGCACAACCCAACTTCCCCATCACAACCACATGTATCAGTTTTTATTCTAAGCACACTCTGCAACTGTTTATACATCTACTTTTTATTACAGGTAGCATGAATATCTGTCATATGTTCTGCATCCTTCAGAATGTATCTCAAGGTAGTACTTGGCTCACATATTGAGTCTTACACACGGCACTGAATATAATGGAACAATGTTTCGATTAGACCCTATAGGTTTTTGGGAAAAGGCATTTTTTTTGCCTAGAACAGACCAATTAAAGGGTACAGGTCACTTTATAGATAATAATAATAATATTGTTATTAATAAAGGTCAAACTGTCTTTCCACAGGACTATCTCCCATGACTCCTCTGGATTATCCAGATGATCCCTCCCAAACTTCAGAAAGGCCAGGGACACCTTCCATGAGATGAATGACTTTAAACCATGATGTCTTAGTATATTATTGGAAGTAGCCTTGGATATCTTAATATCAATAACCAGCTCCTCCTGTGTAATTCTGGGCTAATTCTTCACCATTCTTAACATCAATCAGTTGTTCCAACATTGTTCTTTTTCACCAAGATGCAACTGCCCTGTAACCCTTTCCAGCTTTGTGCAGTTCTACAGTTTTGTCTCTTGTGTCTTTTGGCAGCTCTTTGGTTTTGCCCATGTTGCTACTTCGAGTTTTGACTGATTGTGGGTGCACAGGTGTATTTGAACAGCTAACAACCTCAAACATGTGCTACTGCATTAGAATCATGAGCGGAGCTTTTTAAAAGGAAAATTTCAGGACTTTGAGGGTTAGAAATCTGGCTGATAAGCAGGTGATCAAATACTTATTTTACAAATTTGCCAATATATTGTTAAAACAATGTTTTTATTTGTATATTCTTTCTCTCACAGTTGAAATGCTATTACGCCTAAAATTCTAGACCCCTCCATGATTTCAAAGTAGGAGAAATTGCAAAATAACAGAGGGGTCAAATACATATTGACCTTACTGTGTTTTATTTACTTCAGTGATTTGGAAGAAACTAATATTTTGTCTTTATCGTATTTTCAGACATATACATGTTGTATAAAAATGGTAAACTGTTGTAAACAGTTTAATAAAATGACGGTTATCTACAGGTTTTCATTCAAAAGAAATAAAACACTGTAAATTCTGTGATCCCAATTTATTTAAAACCAGAAAGTTTTTTTGTCAACATTGTCCACTACTGCTGGAAAATCTCTTAACTCTTCACATGCCAAACTCTTCACAATGTGGGGGTGTAAATACCTATCATTTAAGGACGTATATGTATGTGATAGTACAGATATTTTCGATAAAATTCCCTTCTGTTGAATATGTAATAAACCGCAGAAGACTACAATCTGTTCCTTTAAGAGAGTAATTCTAGTGACGAATGCTGTAAACACGCTTACAAGCACATCGTACATTAAGACGTTGAGAAAAGAACCGGGATTTTTTTGGATGGCAGCCAATTGAGATTTAGGATTATCGGGGAATATCGGCGGCAGTTCCACGGGAAAACCCGGGATTTCACGTTTGGTGGCAGGTCACGCAAGGAGAAACTCCACCGGAAAACACCCTAGTCTCCGTGATACGCATGCGCAAGCGCGCGTGCAGAGCGGGCGAGAGAGAGCGAGAGAGAGAGAAAGGAAGATAGCGCAGGAGATTTTTCCAAAATAAAGCATATCACCAAAATAAAAGGCCTGTAAGTAGTAATTTAATAAATGTTAACATTTCCTTGAAATATGTACAAGAAGTCCCACAATCCCATTCTTTTTTTCTGTTTGTCTTCACGTTTTATCCTGTTTGAGTGTTATGCAAAAACATATTGTCCAGAATAATTAAAACCATGAAAACAATTATTCAAAATTAATGAAGATAACAAGCACTTTTTTAAGTTTTACTCAAACAATGGTAAACATTTTTCAGATTACAGAGGATAACTAAAGAAGCATATCCATTTTTTTTTCTATTTACTGTAAATGAAGTAACTTCTCACATTCATGCTCTTGCCTGCAGCTAGATTCCTATAATTATCTCTACAGAGGCAGAAGGGAATGGAGGCAGTATCAGAAGGCTATGGTTATGTGGGTCTGTTGGTATCTGGCGTAGGCTGCGTGTGGGTGTGTAGGTATGTGTGCGTGTTTGTGTGTGTAGGTGACATTTTTAACATCATTATTTTTTCTTGTGGTCTTATTAGTTTAAAACTTTATGACTGGGTGTTGCAGGTGTGCATGCAATTTCTTCAATCAGTCGGCAATGTACAGGATTTAGACAGTGAAACTGAAACAATATGATCCTTAAATAAGATCATAAAAGTCTTTATGAATTTATTATGAATAAAGATGAGATATAGATATGCTAAATTGGTTGCTGTGGTGGAGTCAGTGACATAATGTTCCTCCTTTCATTTAAAACAAACCAATTCCATGTTTCCAAGATTTCCCTAAGTTGAGATAGAGATATGCCAAACTGGTTGCAATGGTAAAAAGTCTGGTTGCTATGGTGGAGTCAGTGACATAATATAATGTTTGTCCTGCCATTATGAGTAAAATAAACCAATTCCATGTCTCCAAGATGTTCCAAAGTTGAGATAGAGATATGCCTAACTGGTTAATAACTGGTCCATAACCAGTTATATTATAACTGGGTGACTTTACATAAGCAAAAATGATATTATTCAAAAGCTTGGTTGAAAAGATTTCATTTGAACTGGGAGAATCAAAATTGTGCACGTCAAATCCAGTTATACAGTTGGCCAAAACGTATTACGTCAATGGCTGAACACAATAAACTTTTCTTTAAGGCAAATATTGAAAAAAAAAAAACTGATTTATGTTTATTTTTAGTCTTTCTTTACTGTGGCCTCACACAATACAGGTATTGCTTACTTCACAGAATGCTAACATCCAGTGCCAGGCTGAAGAGCTGCACTATGGGATCTGTAGTTTCCATCCAAGAGAACTGGTGCCAAAATATCAAAAGAAAAATGTAAGTTGCTGCAGTGCGCAGTTATGTCATTTGGCATTCGGAGGCGGGACACTGCGCTTTGGGAACGCAGCTGGTCAAGACGGTTCTGGGAGGCATGATCTCACACCACTTTCCGGACAGACTTTAGGAATTTTAGAATGACAAAAGAACACTTCAGATGTTGTGCAATGAAACCAGTCCTTTGGTTACTCCATTAATCTGACAGAAAACACATTGCCGTTTGAATTGGGATTTTGTTTGGCATTTCCATCATAGTTTATGCACATTTTTATCGTCCTGAGAAATATTCAGTGCATTTTCTAAATGTGTGTACATCTTGCCGTTTCCATCCAAGGTTTTTATGCAATATTCCACAATGTGGATAAAAATAGTTGAATAAAAATACAGGTATTGACAGCGGTCACCTGCAGTGTTTGACACATACAGTCTAAACAAACTGGGTGGCTAGATGCAAACCCTAGGTTTTGTACCGTTTGTGTGTCCAGTAGGTTGTCAGCGTTAATATCAGTATTTGTCAGTTGAATGTTTGCCCCAACAAAACCAAGCTAAATAGTAAATAAGAAATGACACTCCTTTTTTACCTATAAATCCAGAAAATGCACTTAGAATAAGGAAGTAAACTAATTTGCATTGAAATAAGTAGTTGACCCCCTCTCAATCAGCATGATGACTTTTTAAAGAATCATTACCTGCATAAAAACATGACGCAGCTGAGCACTGTTTCCTGTAAACGTGTTATCAGTTCACCATGTGTTATATCTGTAAATAGTTAACTATTATATTTATAAAAGATGGTGTTTTTAAGTTGTATTTAGTTTTTTGTAAAATGTTCTAAATTTCAATTCCTAAAAAAATAAAAGATGAATTTAGTAAAAATTCTGCAGATATCTGATATCAGTGTGATCCCTGAACTGTAGAGAGCTAGTTCACCCATGGACTGTATATCACCTGTGTGCGGCACATTCTTCATGAGCACATCACGAAACCTAAAATGCCTAAGGCATAGCGACTCCTCTCGTTCTCCCAGAGCTTTTATCTTTCAAAAAAGGATTTCGAATAAAAATAAAAAGCTGAGGAAAAGTGGCTCTTATTCTGTTCTCTCATGTTTAGTGAGATCCAAAACTGGTTGCTATGGCGAACATCCTGGTTGCTATGGAGGGGTCAGTGACATGTTGCCTTTGTCGGTATGAGTAGTATAAACCAACCCCCATGTCTCTACCATTTACCAAAGCTGAGATACTGTTCAGAAAATTTTGTTGCCAAGGTAAACAGCTCGGTTGCTAGGAGGTTGTCAGTGATGTAAAAAATGTTAAGTTGTTACTGTGATCATTATAATAAAATCAAAACATTTCAATGGTGTTTCACCTTGAGGATATTTTATTTAAGGCCATTATATGTCAATGGTAAATATTGATTCCCTTTTAGATCCTGAGGTTCAAATACTTTTGCCCAGTGGTTGGTACTTTCGTAAACTTGAGGACACAGACTGCTGTTTTAACCAGCTTATGTGCATTGGGCAGGATCACCCCAAGATATTTGTAAATCAGCGTTCAGAAGACAGAGTAAGGAAATTCATCCCACACTGAGTAGAACAGCCGAGGAGGGGTGACGAGGAGAGGCAGACCAATTTGTTTGCCGGAGGACAGCCATCAGGATAGACCTGTGTTCTGCGATAGATGACGTGAGGATTCGGCTGCACCACACCCAAAGTGATGACGATGGATAGTACATGGATTGCTTGGGTCTCCCAGGTTCAATGGCACAGGGCACAGGACTGAGGTCTTGCAGTGGCATGACTTCATGGGCAAAAGAGCTGGAGTGGATCTAGGGTCGTGAGGACACCAATCCATTTAAGAGGGAATAGTTTGGTAACCATTGAGGGTACAGTGACGTCATCAGGACGTTGCCATTCTTACAGGTCATTATGAGGGTTTTCTGACTAACCGTAGTGGTGGTTGAAACAGGCTCTGCCAGAATTCACTGAATGTTGTGCCTGAAGCATTTTATTGCACTCTCTGTTGGTGATTGTGCCAATAAAGGCTGGTAAAGAAGCTTGGTTGTCAGCATCTTTGTTAAGACTGTCCCCTGAAGCGTACTTTGTTTCCCTTTTTTGACAGTTTTCTTTATTTAGTGCAGCCCTACCAACTACCGAAAAAAATGCACCAGCCAGTTTTACTACTACTACTAATAATAATGCCTTCAGTTTATAAAGCCATTTTTCCGGATGCTTTACAATTTTCAGAGCATTATGCCTTCACTCCAATTATCTTTGTTGCCCTGGAGTAGCCTAACATATTGTGGCTGCCATTTACAGCCTCCTGCCAACCACCAAACACACCGCACCAGTCTCATAAATCTATGCAGGGCAATGTGGGTAAAGTGACTTTCCCACAAAGGCAAAAATGGACCTGAAAGGCATTGAACTGCCAACCTTCCGGTTCTAAGACGACCAACTCCACCACTACAACACTTACCGAATGAAACATAAATTAGCTACATGATAGTAAAGGTCACGTTTTGCAGCATGTTAACTATGTGAAAACTAATTAATAATTTCCTCGGTTATTAATGTAAGCGATGAGAGCTGATATGTTAAAAATGTTTGAAACATTGATGTGATTGAAGCTCATCGTGAAAGCTAACATTCCAAACACTGCTCTTCTGGATATTCCAGCTCTGTCGATGGTTTTCCCCTTCTCCTTGCTTCAACCAGGCCCGGTTTCTTTGAAACGGACGCTGTTCCTGTAAGCGCAGCGGCGCCCTCTAGAGGCGCAGGCGCACAGCGATTCCCGGAAGCCGACTGATTTCTGCTCGGGATGAGTTAATAACGCGTGATCAAGCGCTGTGGCACAGTAAAGGTGCATGACCAGCCGCTGTTACCTCCGTTTAGTTTGTATTGAAGCAGCTAGCTTTTTAAATATAGGGTCTTGAAAATCTGCAACAGCCATTAACATTTTATTCAACCTCATGGTAAACAAACATAAGCATTTAAACTGTACATAAGCATGCGTTTCTGCAAGGTTCTACATCTGAGACTACATATCGGGGAAGTGGGTTTTTTAATGCATAATCAATCGAATCAAGCGGTGGTCATGTATTCATTGCATTCATAAATATTTTCATGCGTGGGTGTGTGGGAGTTCGCTAGCCTCCATGCATGCTGCAGCTGTGCTATGCTGGGCGCGGGGGTGTGTCTGTGTGTTTCTCCAGCGCTTCCGCACGTAGTCTGTCTATCTCCTAACGGCGTGATTTCCGAGAAATCACTCGGTGTCCGAGAGCTTCTGCCTCGACTGCGCATGCGCACACTCCCGCAGTAGGGAAAAAGTCCCCCGTAGAGCTATAAAACACCCTCCAGAAGCGGACAGCGGCACAGTGCACACCGTCAGGAGTTAGAGAACACACATCCAGAGCTTATCAACTCAAACTTCAACTAACACACTTGTGTTTGTAGCTTCTTCTGCTCGGACCGAAGCATTTACTGTAAGTACAACATCCTCTCATGTTGCATGCAAGTGGTGCTTTGTAGTGTCGTGTGTTGTAGATGATCAAAACACGCTTTTATGTTTTATTTTTTTTATAAATTCTTGTTAAATGTATTCATTGGTGTTATTAATCTTATAATAATGAGGGTAAAAGTAACTAGGGGAGTGGTTTAGTGCTGCAGAACTACTGTGTGACATTATTAAAACGTTTGTTTATATCCCATGCTAGTCATTTTACATTTCTAAGTGTCATTTTTGATTTTCCAAAACTTTTAAATAATTATATGCAGCATGTATATTCTTGTTCTCGGGAGTTTAGCACTTCTGCATTCTTTATGTTGTTGTACATGCACAAGTACCAAATATTAGACATTTAAATGTTAAATATATCTTATTGTAATGGTTTTGGGTTTTTTTGCATTTGCACAGACCTTTTTTAAACCGTCGTTCAGTAAATACAGTGTTTATTTCCTGGAGTTGAACTCTTGTATAAGAGCGCCTTCATGCATCTGTCCATGGCGCTTCTGAACTCAGTTAATGTGCTACTTTGTGTTTCCTTTGCAATAGAAAACCATGCCTGTGTCCAGAATGCGCATGAGGCCCTGGCTGGAGAGCAGGATTGACTCTAATGCTATCGCGGGACTCATATGGGTCAACAAGGTGAAGCAGACTGACCGTTGCAAAACAACCGGCCACTCCTTTGTTAAAGAGTCTTATTAACAAGTGTGCATCTGTTTCTTTTAGGAGCAGAAAATGTTCTCAATCCCATGGAAGCATGCTGCTCGACACGGCTGGGAGGTTGATAAGGACGCATGTCTGTTCAAACAGTGGGCCATTCACACCGGTGAGAAACGGCAGGAAATAAACTTCTTATATAACATCAGGAAATCATGCCACACTTTATTTATATAGCGACTGACACCAAGCAAATCAAGACAAAACAGCACAACAATCGGAGCATAGACGTACCTTTAAAGACTTAATATTTATCACTGTATAGGTGTTCACGATAAAGCTTTTTTATCACGATAAAGATAAAACACTCGCGAAACAATCTCCTAAAGGTGGTAGCTTTAGTTAAACCCTGTTTACAATGAGGACAATTGTTGCTTAGAGTTTCCAAGAGTTACAGAAGCTTGTGGCCAAAGATGTCGACCCCAAAACGGTTGTTTTCTCCAAACGTCCCATGTTGTATTTCTTTGCAGTAATTTCCTGTTATTTACAGATTACACATTTATCAAATACTTGCATCTGAAGTTTAATTGAAGAAACACGTTTATCTAGTTCATGGTAATTAAACCCATGAACTCTGGGTTTTGTAACCACCAGGCTCTACTTCCCGAACTACAAAAGAGCTTACAAACCTAGGTACTGTAAATAATGAAGTGTCTATGAAAATGTAAAGGGCCACAATTGTCATGGGCTGCCTGGTTACAGAGCCAAATACTTCTTTTACAAACTTTAATAATAAACAAAATACTGGTACCTTGGTACCAGTCATGGAAACAATTGTACATAAACAAAGCTCAGTCAGAAGAAGAAAAAAAAACACAAAATGTAGACAAACAGAAACACTGGGATATTTATATGCTTGGCAGGTACATAAAACATGACCCACGTAGCGCTCATTACATATGCAAGTAATTTAAAAACTAGTTTTACATTGAACCTGAATCTTCAGATCGTATCATTGGTCACTGACTGACTTGTTTGACATGTTTAAGCGGTAGCTAAAAAAAACATCTTGTGTCTGTCAGGTAAATACAAAGAGGGCGTCACCCAGCCCGATCCCAAAACATGGAAGGCCAATTTCCGCTGTGCCATGAATTCACTTCCAGACATCGAAGAGGTGAAGGACAAAAGTGTGAATAAAGGCTGTGGTGCAGTAAGAGTCTACAGGATGCTGCCTGCCATCACTAAAAAGAAAGTCAAGAGGGAGAGGAGGGGGGACAGCAGACGAGCCTCAAAGGTAAAACCATTTTAAAAACATGTCAAATATTATATGTGCTATGTATAACACATACAAGCACATTTTTTTTAATTAATGTACCAATAAAACTGAAATGAATTCATTTGAGAGGTCAATATCTAGAGAACCTCTGACTATTTAAAATATGGCAAGGCACTTTGTTTTTACTATTATTTTTTTAAACAAAACTTTCCAGCAGCAGTGTGCGTTTCACATTAATGTTATTTCTGAATATCGCGGAAGGATGGATTAAATAATGGTAAACAAATAAACACATTGCTTATTTCCGCATAAGGGATTTGGAATCTGGGGAGATGCTATATTGGATTTTAATAAAATTACAACCATCAGTCAAATACACATCTGTTAATGGTTGGGATTTGCATTTTTTTTTTTCAGGGATTATCAAAGGTCAAAATGGAGGATTCGGTCTCTGAAGAAACATTCTCAGATGAGATTCAGGGAAACACAGTCACCAGCACAGAGAATAACGGTGAGCTTGAATAAAAGTTATTTTTTTAAATGTAGATAAAGGGTATTGTTGTACCTCAGATCTGATCTTAATAGTTGCTTATACCTCATAATAACATTGACCTAACCCTAACCCTGTGAATCCCATTTTTAATAATTGTATTTTCTTCTTTTTTTTCCTCAGAAGACGTGCCCGACCCTGCATTGGGATCTGAGGTTGAGATCAACACAAACTACTGCAGTCGATTCCAGGTTTCGCCGGCACATTCAGGATCAGGTAACACCACAACTCTCTTCTGTCAGTAGTGTGCAGCAGAATTCAGCACGGTATTCATGCTACATTCTCTGCATTTGTTTCTAAAACAGACTTTGAAGAAAACGAAGCCATCTTAGAGGTGAGTTTAATCCCGTTCAGTTTATTTGTGCTTTTCATTGGCAGGAACACCCTTTAACACAATCAATTGCGTGATTTAGAAGCTGTATGTTTTGTTTCAACAGCTCACAAGGCAATTGCAACGAGACAGCACACAGTGGCTGCAAAACAATGAGTTTTCCAAGGGTTTCCTGGACAATGAAGTGTGCACTACGCAGTCTCTGAGTCCAGAGAGCCAGTGGAGTTCCAGCTCGGGTAAATAACGTGAATATCTAATGCATGAGCTACGTAGATATAGTGAACACAAAAGCAATCATTAAAGGCCTCTACACACTAATCCGAAGGAGAATGACCAATGAAAGATGGCTTTTTTGGCGGCGTGAGTGGGACATAAAAGAGCCGCGCCTCATTTTCATACTAACTTCGTAGAGGAAACAGGAAAAAATAACGCACCACAAATAAGCTCCCAGTGCCAACAGTATGAACCGCTCGCAATAATTTTATTTTGATGTATTCTTTGATTTCTCTGTTATCTTCTTTTATCCTGTTATTGTAACGCAAACGCCATCTTCAGGCAGGGAGCGTCATTGTTTTAATATTTCCTCAACCCTAACGAAAAGCACCCTGCTGAGAACCTACCAAAAATTTGTGCAAATCTCAATTCGGACCGGTGTGTATCTCAGCTTCTGCTTGAAAGTTTTGGAAAAACCATTAATTTGCGTTTAGATGTTTTAATTTGTAAGTAACATTTTAAAAAAATGTAGTTATAAAATTGCTGCATTGGACCGGAACACAAATAAAATGTTCATTGAAAGCCAAAAAGACCGCAGTTAATCGGAAATCTAGGGTAACTTTTATTTGATGTGCTCTTGTAATTTTTGTTCTAAATAGGCTGATTGATGTTGGTCAGCGAGCTTATAATTTTTTTAGCAATACTTGTCGGAATGTCCAGTCATAATCTAGGGAAAACAACCATTCAGCGCTCTACAGAACAGTGTTTCAGTTTCTCTGTCCAAATTCAACCTATAGTACCATACTAAACAGTGACATATTGATCAAAATAGACTTATTGTTAGATGGATGTGTTTTGCTGTTCATTTAAGATTGTGGCACTCACAGATATGTCTCTCTGCAGGAGAAGAGCTGGAGTTTCGTCTCTACACTGAATTGACGCCGGACTTTCAAAGCGAGTCGCTCACCACCTACACAGAGCTGTTTAGCTGCAACAACACACACAGCATCTGTCCCCTCTGAGGAGTCATGCTCACTCAAAGACTATCAATGTGCACATCCGTGGATCAGCTCTTACAATCCCAGGGAGTCAAACCCACAACTTTGGTGCTGAGGTTCAACACAGAACCTCATGGAGGATAAACTGAACTGCTCAGCCTCATCTGTACCTCGCTTGAAAACCATGAGGAGATAATCCTTCCGTCACGCGTTTATTCATCTGCATCAAGCCTTTATTGTGCTTCTTCAGGTTTAGATCTAATCATGTGACCTGATCGCTTCAGAGTTTATTCCTATACGTTAACATTTTCATTCAAACACGATAAAGCTACTTGCAAGGAGTTCAGGGATGGGTTTCTCATTGTATATATTGTACATATATTTTGTAATAAAAACATAAATTAATGTACTTTCTTGATGTATTTATTTTTTGTTTGAAAGAGACAGAATGAGAAGGAGCACAGAACTGGAAATCGGTGGCTTTAGAGAACAGGCGAAAGAGTGAATATCTGCTAAAGTTAAATACCTTGAATGTTGCATGAAAAGCCGAATGGGGGACAGGAAACGAACCCCGGGAATACATTTACTTCAACAGTCAACAGTGTGTGTGCTGTTTAAGTCTAAAACATGCTAAAATAAGGGAATAAATCTAGCCTTTCAAGGTCTTGTTCAGTGCTTGGTGCAGAACCCATCTGCATGCTCTCACAGGCAGAAAATATCTGATGGAGGGTAAAGCTTCAGAATTTTAGTGCTTCTCTGAATCATAATATGCTAACAAGCTAATCGTTAGCATCACTGATATTAAGAGACACTATCTTGGTTTTGACTTACACACTTGAGTAGAGTATATATATTTATCAAGAATATAAAAACAACTCAGAAACAAAAGCAAGGTTGGTAATTATTATTTAAACTGATAGAGCTGATAGACATCTGCCAGATTAAACGGATGACGATTTTCTCTAAGACTTTTTATTATTATAAAGCACCAAACCACAGCCACCATCCTTTACCAAGACTTACTAATTGATCTGACTTAAATAATGTAGTTTCTATATCTTTTTAGGCTGCTACCACTAAAGGAATTCTGCAAAATTGCTGAGAATTCTAAGAAATGTTCCATTAACTTAACATGGGGTCAAACTTTATAAAACTGTAACTCAAACTGGGAATCTGGTAGAAACTTCAAACGGACTACCACAATTGTGGAGGTTAGCCATCTGTGCAAGGACATAACAAACACTGTGCAGAAGTATTTGAACCCCAGGCTCTAGAAAGGGGTAAAATATTTACCATTGACTTATAATTGAGAATAAATGGGCCAAGGCAACGGAGATAACTTCAAGACGAAACATTGAGAAATGGATTTTTGTTAATCGTAGAAGCAACTTAAAAATGTAGATGGCATCACTGACTGCTTTCTAGCAAACAAACGGTTCACCCCAGCAACCACCCTTAGCTTTGGTAAACAACCATTTACCATAGAAACCAGTTTAGATTATACATAGCTTATGAAAATCATAGAGACGTGGGGGTTGGTTTGTGTACAAACTCTGGCAATCTAGTTCAAATATTCTTTTATTTATTACAACATATATTTTTATTCTTAACCAACTTTATGCAAATGCATTTGATTTATGTTACCAACAGCATACTGTGCCCCTACAGCTTATAAAAAAAAATCTCATTTGCTATGACCTTTTATGTCTTGCCCTCCTTGTGCATGGGGTCAATGGTCATCTTTTGGACAACCGTCAAGTCCTCAGTCTTCCCCACGGTTGTGTAGCCAACAGAATGAGATCGAGAGACCATTGAAAGCTTCTGCAGATGTTTATGAGAGTGGGTTGGTAATATGGAACCTTTTCCAATATTCTAATTTTCTGTGTTTTTTTGTTGAAACATTTTGTTGAGCAATTTCAAAGATCTATTTTGGGTTCCTTTTGAGCAACGGGTTGAGTGTTATGCTGCAAACACAGCAAAGTGATGTGATGGAAAGGTACCTGAGACTCAAATGAATGGAGGAGCCATACTTTAAAGGAGGATTGTCAAATTGTCGAAGGGGTGCTAAATCAATTAGGTTTGTTTACTTTATGAGCAATGTTATGCTAAGTGAAATAAAACTTAACCCTTAGTCTCTGCGGACACCGGTGCATGTGCCAATCACACCGGCTTTTTGAATTAAGTAGCAATGACACAATACATCTATTGTTTAATTTTGATTTCAAATATAATGCGTATAATGCGTAAATGGTTATTAGTTTTGAAATTTTTGGTTTAAAATGAACATTAAAGTTACGACACAATTTTTGACACATAATTTGCAAGGTTATCCCAATTTAAATCTGAGAAAATGAGCGATTGTCTTTCAGTTTCGTTTTACAGACCCTAACTCAGTGACATCTAGTGGTAAAAAGAAGGAATAACCCATGGAAGTACAAGACCTGTGAGATGGCTTGTGTTTTTCAAAGTGCTTGGAACAAAAGGTTTAGGAAAGGTTTGTCTGTGTTTTTGATTTTTCACCCTGTTTTGACCATGTCTTTGCTTTTTGGGGAATTTACTTTTTTTTTAATTTAGTTTTAACAAAATAAACATGATTTTTGTAATCAAACATAAAAACTGTTTAAACACAAAAGACAAAACGTGAAACTCTGAATATAATTTGGTACAATTTCAGGTAAGCCGTGGAATTATTGTGCATAAAATTTATAAGACAAAAAGGAAAGCTGGGGTTCTAAAAAAAATGAAATCAAGCATTGCCACAAAAAAGTGTTTTAAAGGTAATTTATTACAGCAAATTGTAAAATAGTAAAAAAAAAACTTTAAACAGGCCCTGGACTTCTAAGGATTAAGATAAGCCTACATCTCCAAAGACTTTTGTTATTTTTGATGATTTTTATTTAACGGGATGTATCGTATTTATTGACTTTTGTTATATTTTGTTAATGCATGTAAATGCAGTCCCATCTTACCTCACTTTCCCATTAAGGACATACATGTTTATTGTAATATATTGTAATAAACACAATCTCAGCCTCTCATTTATCAGTGCTCATGAAATCACATGATCTACAAACACTGAGAGAAACTCTACCTCAGCTGTTTCACAAACGTAATGTTACTGACTGTAAATCATGTGATCGCAAGCAGCCAATCCAGACAGCGCTCCTCTAAAAGGAAACTAGGCAAATATGTGGAGGACAAACATTATACAACAGGAAACAATTATGAATCTACTTAATTATATTAATTTAAGCTGTTTTTAGATATCAAAAGCCTTTTAACTTTTGAAGATTTAACATTTAAGTACATCACATACATGTTATAGTTTCAGGGCTATATTTTTAACAATGCAGAAAATAAGTGTACAATGAGTCTGAAGTCATGTTTCATGGAGGGGTCAGATAATAAATCAATTTGTCTTGTTGTATGTGCATCTCTTCATTTTTAAATCTTTCTCACACTATAATAAATCAAACACGTGTTTCTTAGTCTGTTTATATAAAGTGCATTTAAAGGTGGTTATTTTTTCATGTTCTTTTTGCTATTTCTAAACAATAGAACATCATGTGAGGACACATTGACGAACTGGGGATTGATGGGAGGTTCAGTCTCAGATCCTCATGTTCACCTGAGGATGTTTGGCTTTGAAAGGATGAACTAAACAAATATTATCTCCATCCACCTCGCATCACCACTTTATGTTTTTCTTTGGCCAAATAACCAAAAAGATATTAATATTTAAAGATTGTTAATCATACAAACAACTTACATTTTTTAAGACTTCACTGAATGCTCCATAGTAACCAAACGGTTTACCCTAGCAACCAAATTTCCTTAACTCTATGTCTGCCTTGGTAAATGACAGAGACATGGAGGTTGGTTTATTTAACTTACAGTGACAGGCGACATGTTATTTCACTAACCCCTCCTTAGCAACTGGCTGTTTACCATAGCAACCAATGTAGCATTTCACAAATTCACTTACACGGACGAGCCTAGTATCTCAAGCATGTGTGGCAAGTCGAGGTAAGCGTACCAGGCTAGCTGTCCGAGAAAGAAGTCTGGGAATGCCCCCCCCACCACCACCACCACAATATTCTACTCGGTAATTATCTGTTGTCTGGGGGAGAAATTAACATTAACATCCCTTTAACATTGAAACTATAATATGTAAATATGTGTAACGTTACAACAGTATCAGTTTTACTTTAGGGAATGTGTACAAAACGTGAGCAAAAGTGCATTCATTTTATGTGAATAAGTCAATAAAAAGTATGAAATGATTAGACGCAGTCATCTCTAACTGGCTAAAATGCTGGTGCACCTCATTGCTGATATTACTCATCGCAATCCATCAAAGGTGAACCGGGATGTTTGCATGTTTACTTTTATAGAAATTCATTCTTAGCATTTCTCTTTCACAGCCTCAGGGCTGTTTTCAAGGCAACGGTATAAGATGTGTTCAGATGAATGCATTATATTTCATGATGTTGCATTAATTGAAAAAATTCCAACATATAAAGTAAAAACCATCATGCCTGGAAAATTATTGGTAAAATTAATTTTCAAAGCTTTTTCTTTAGCAAAATCGTGTGAACTTGTGTATGTTGCAAGCATTGGGGTTTTAATAGCAATATTTACTGTACCATTACAAACCTAAAATACATAGAAGAAATCAAAAATGATTACACTTTTGAATAAAGAACTAACCGTCTAATGAATACTAGAAAAATAGCCCTTTAAATCTATTTTAAATACCAATTTTTTTCTGTTCGTCGTCAAGGTTCAAACCTCATACACAGCTGTTTCTATTTCAGTTAACGACTAGGTGTGATGATCATTAGCACCTGTCTGGAGTATGAAATGCAAATAGACTGCTGCTGATCAGGAACTGAAAGAACACCATTGTTCAGGCCATCACTGTGTAATTATATGCTGCATATCATTATATCACTAGCTACAAACAACAAATTTGTTTTAAGTTGTGAACGTTCAGGATGTTTTTATTGCAGTATTATGACGAAGTACATATTAACTCAAGGTGCTTTCCAGAAGTCACAACCAAATATACAAGTATATCTATAAGAAATAAACATCTGGTTGCTAAAAAGCTCTTAATGTTAAAGTGTTAATGACACAAGTGAAGAAAATACGTTGATTTTTACAGTGGATATTTTAATGAAGTCCTTGTTTTGTCACTGTACCATGGAAACTACTTCCAAATGGCTAAAAAAATACAAATATTTTATCAATATTTCTGCACACACCTATAACTCCATTTCGCATGTTGCCCGATTTACATCCAGATGCACAGAAATGAAAATATTCAGATACAAAGACAATACAAAAACATTTCTAAATACGATAACAAGACATTATTGTACGTAATGTTCATTGTAACAATTCACAACAGACACATAAACGTGGAACTGCATTTGAACTGTACAAGTCTACAGACAAAATTCATGATCATGAATTTATCCTTGGCCCAGGCCATTTGAAATCATTGTACATTGACCTATTATCGGATTTTCACCAAATTTGTTCCAGAAAATTAATGGAATTTAATTTTATTAGACAAAACGTTTACGAATGGGGCATGAACAATTATGAAGTACAGAGGTACCTCGAGATACGAAATTAATCCGTTCCAGGGTGGCTTTCGTAACTCAGAATGCAAATGCATCAACATATCTTTACAAAAGTTATCTTGCATGTTGCCAATATGTCCTGAAGGCACCTAACAAGATTTCTGTAAGTTCTGGTGAGAGAAAGTCACCTTTGACTTTTAAAATCAATCTATTCCATCAGGCATTTCAGATCACAGAGTTTTTTTTTAACTGGTTTGCATCTCTCTCTGTATTTATCTTTGTGTTAACAATGTATTGCTTGTTTTCTTTGTATGGTGACCTTCAGAGTCCCGAAAGCCACCTTAAATAAAAGGTATTAAAATTATTATTTTTATTATTAATAGATGGTTGAAATAATGCAAAGAAATGGTCTGAAAAAGAAAATGATTCATTTTCTTAATTATATTTTTTATAATGAATCATTATGACACATAATAGGAGAAGGTGTCATTTAAGGAGAATAAAAGAATTTAGATAAAACTTACAGGTATCAACAAACTTACAGTTGTTGTATAAAACAATGGATAAACTACAGCACCACTAAACCAGTCAATCTAACCAATATTATGCCACACAAACATATATTTTTTTAAACTTAACAACAAAAAGAAAAAAAAACCCTGGAACGCAACAAAGATCTGTTATGGAAAAAATATTTCTATTACTATTAAGAATCACTCAGGACCAATGTGGACAGGAACACAGCACCAGTTTTTTAAAGATAACCAGTTTAACAATTCATTGTACATATCTTAAATAAAAAAGAGAGACCATCTGAGCTCTCTGCTCTGAGTTTTTTAACTCCTGTGGTAGAGATCGAATTTCATTATACATAGGATGTGACAGCTGAGCTCTGGATTCTCTCTGTTTTACACCCCCTTCCATCGTAAACCATAAATAAATATAACTTTAGCTTTAAATAATCAAACATTAAGATGAAAAAAAATAATACGTTTAAATATAATTATTAAAATTCTCTCACAGAGTAGATTAATGTAATTTTAAAATGAGTATTCAGCATCGAGTTTGCAAAAACATTGACACCTCTATTCGGTCAGAGGTGTGTGTTATCCTGTACAGCTGTAAGCCATGATAGCAGAGTAAACAGCACAACAAACCTCAGCTCCTACACCAAGGAAAAATGAAAACTATGTCTTGAAATCGACAGCCGCAGTTAAATAAAAATGCTGCATTGTTGTGGACACACAGTGTAACTGCACAGAAAAATTCCGTCAAAATTACAGTGTTCGTATGGACTGGGGCTTGGCGGTAAACATACTTTAAAAGGAACTAATATTGACATATTATTAAGTAACAAGCACTTACTGTACTAATAACTCATAAGTACACATTACAAAGCACATAAAGAAGTTTTTTCCCACAAGCCATTTTCTATTTTTAGATTATAAATAGATATATATATTTGTGTTTTTATGTTGTAAAACTGAATATTGCACAATATTCGAATGTAGCATGGGCACAGTTCATTCTTTCATCTTCTTTACCCGCTTTTCCCCTTTCGGGGTCACTCCAGTGCACTTCAGGGCAATAGCATCCACTTATGTAGCTAACACTTATTTATTACACAATTATTGAGATGTCACCTGTGGAATAAAGATCCTGTTCAGTCATTGTTTCCCTGTGGACGCCCTGCTTCCCGTGTGTCATCCATCTTCTATGCAGTGTTCTCTGTGACAAAAATAGGAAGTGTGTACAGCTTAGTTTAAACACATGAGTGAGAGGTTTCCTAAAAAAAGAAAGAGAGGAAAAGTAGACTTGATTCTGGGACTCTGGGATTAAGAATTCGGCACTAAATCAGATAAAAAAGCTACAGATTCTGTAATTGATATTATAAATTAAGTACTGTGTAAAAAAGTTTTAGGCAGCTGTACATATAGAAGCCTTGAAAAAAGTTTGAAGGAAATTTTTTAACCAAAAATGTTTCGAAAAGAAAGATTTGTGCTTCCCCCAAAGAGCTATAGTAGCACACCTTGCATCCCCAGTCTGCTATTATATTCTCTAGGAGAGACGTTGTTGATGCAGTATCACTACTGCGTGTCTTGTTGCTAAGCTCAATCTTACTATGACAAAAACTGTATTGTTTTGCTCTTACGCATGTAGTTTTAAACCTCCCACAGAGCTGTTTCTGTTTCAGTTCATGACCGTTTCAATCTACATGTGATATTTATGACCATTAACAGCTGTTTGGTACAGTTGGCTGATGATAAAACTGACTATAGTCCTACAGCCTCAAACTTTTTTGAGCAAAGGCAGCTATAAGAATTGACTGGTTTGAAAGCAAAAAAAAACCCAAATATTGATTTGGTTTAGATTTGCCCAGATTAGGGTGTACCTTTTTTCTGAAAGCAGTCTTTGTATATCATTCAACTTCTAAAATAACACAAACGTGGATGACACTTTTAAACGGATGCCACCATGCTTTCCCTTGTGAATCGCAACTTTGTGTTTTATGAGAAACAAATATTAACCACATAAAATTGGGGTTAGTTCAGAATCACAAAACACCATAGTTTCCATGAGTAAAATATGTACAGTGAAAACAAAATAAATATCGTACTCCTCTATAGTTCCTCTGATCTCTACTACTCCATTTTTTCGTTCTATGCTGCGGTAAGCACTGGCTTAAACACCTGGCGTACACAATCAAATAATAATCAAATAAAAAGAAAATCAAAAATCCCCTGGCGTACATAATCAAAAAACCCCAATCCAGATTTATCATCTATGTGCTGAGAAATTGGATGAGACATCTCTAAGGTAAGGCTTCGATAAGACAGGTGCTCATTGGACGCTAAGAGTATCCGAGCTCAACAACGACGACTTCACCCACTTTCACAAACTCGGGAGGAAATAAAACGCGTTCCGACATTTCGAAAAACTCTCAGACCCAGCAGTATCCGCTGCTTCATGTCAATTAACTGTATTTAAAATGATATGTATATAGTCCTGAACATTAAAGTTGATTGTGTCACGTGATTAGCACAAACATTAGCATTGTTTTCCTACATGTTGTAGCTATATGCTAATAACAAAATGACACAATATAAATTAAACATATCAGACACACTGATGTTAAATTTATAGATGGACACCGTGTAACAGTTGCCAACAGTTACCACATGCCAAAATTAAAGAATCCACGGCACTATTTGTTGTGTGTTTACTTTGTGAGCTAACTGACAAAATAACTTTAATTTCATTCATTTATTACAGCCATACGTGTTAATAATGAAATTACCCCCCCCCCATCTTCTTTTGTTTTCAATGCAGCACGGTTTGGTAGCTGTTAGCATCGTCAGTGTTCAATCTCAATAAACCCACGTATTCTGTTATACCTTCTAAAACCTTGCTTCCAATGTCTTCTGTAATGGGTTATGAAAAATATTTTCAATAACAAACTTCTGCACAAAAATGAGTTTAATATAAATCTTCAAAACATCTTGAGAGAAACCATCAACCAGAGTGTCTGCTGGGGAAAGATGAGCAACCAGTACAGAGATGCTTCTTCTGTTGCACAGTGATACTTTGCAGGAGATGTGACTCGAGTCAAAACAGACGGAATGGAAAAAAGACCGAATCTGATATGTTACAACTGGTTCAGCCGGTCTAGCAGCTGCATACACACTGCGAGACAACACTCGGCTGCATGCGTCACTGGGAAGCAATAGTGGACTTCCCTGCACAATTAATGTGCTGTCAGTCATGGGGGTCTAGAGCGCAAATTGAGCGACAGGTAGGGGGACAGGGGAATTTAAATTATTACCTAACTGCATGCTTTTGGGACTGGGGGGAAACCGGAGTACCCGGAGGAAACACACGCAAGCACGGGGAGAATAAGCAAACTCCCTCCAGGAAGTTCAACGGCGAGTCGCAAAAAATATTCCATAATATTCCAAAAACCATGAGCAGAGAGCCATCTTTCAGAATAGTAATAGTAACAATGTTTTTAGAACACTTATTTCATTCATGTTGCGGCCAATAGAGGAGTCAGTCAGAAGAACAAAAACAAACATGAGCACAATGCTGTTCAGCCATCAATCACAGCGACCTGCGTCATTCACAGGTGAATAGCTCAAAAACAAAACGGACACAGATGCCACAACACATTTCTTATATAATCTTAAGCTATGCACGCAATTAACAAACAAACAAACATTAAAAAAGGGACTTTAAAGCGGCCGCTCTACTTTAAATTTTTTAATTTTTGTCTCCTTCACGCTTGACTTGTTTAGTTTGATTCATTCAGACTCAAAAGCCTGTCGAGGAAGTAGTTACAGTACGGTTACAAGCAGGGCTGCCCCCCCCCCTCCTCGATAAATAATCCACAATAATATTCTTACTTTTTTTAATAACTTATGCAGATATTTAGATATAGAGGTTATCTATATGTATAATTGTGCAATTGATTAATCTAATTTTATTTATAATTGAATTAGTTTTTCTTCACCAATTTTGCTTGAATCTGTGATTGGGTGAACTCTCAGAACTACAAAATTATTTATTTATTAATTTTCCACATGGTTGCACTGATACTGGTGACACCGTGACAGCTTCAATCTCAGGAATTCTGATGTGATGAAATGTTAATAAACTACATCATGTTATTTACATGCATCAGCAAATTCAAACTCAAAATAGAAATGTCCTGTATTATATTTTACTTAGCTGTTTTTCACCCACAATTGTGTGCATTTTGTCCACCAGTAACAAAATGTCGCCATTACACCGGTGTGGTGATGCATTGTATCGACCTTTATACAAGTGTTTTTTTTTTCTCCTGAAAGACAACACTGCACTTATTCAAACAGCAAGAGATTTTACGTCACACAAAGGCGCTCATCTGCCTCTCTTCAAAGGCGCCTCAAGGCCTTCAGGGGGGCGGAGTTATGAAGTTTGAGTGACAATTTGAGTTTGTATTAGAGATGCGCTTTTTAATGTCTTCAACTGGTTAAATATTTGTTAAAAAGACAGACAGACAGACTGACGTAAAGGATTACGAATAGCAGTGATTTATTAAATAAAACAAAAAAAAACCTCCCCCATAAAACTTCCAAGCTTAACTACAAAAAGGGCAAGTGCTCTGCACAGGTTGAGCCCTAGCTGTGCATGTGCCTGGATCCAAACAAACCTTAGAGCGATTTGTTTGTGGTGAGAACATTATCAAACTACATTGACAAAAACATGCTTTTTGAACGAATACAGCCACCGTACTTACTTGCACGTGGCATTATGTGTGCGTATTCAAAGCGGCTTGCAGTCAAACTGTAGGTAATTTTTAATACGAGCATCATTTATAACATGCATCATAAGAGATTATCCCAAATGATACAACAAAAGGTGAAAATCAAGCAACAACGTTGTGGGCACGTCATTCTAGCCAATCAGCAGTCAGGTAAACAAACACATATGTGACCAATGAGCGGCGCGTATGAGGTCACATGACTGCATTTTCAACTACTGCGGATCTGGGCGATCAGTATGGCGTGAATGATGACTAAATCTGCTGACTATTGCAACAATGCACCAGTTGTTCTTCTTGGTCCGGACCAAATTAAACGAACTAGAGATCTGGTTAAGAAATTATGTTAATAATAAAAATAATACATTTTATTTAAGGTGCCTTTCAGGGCACTCAAGGACACTGCATGATGTAAATAATTGTACATCATACAAGTAAACAATACAGTAGAAAACTAATAAAAAATAAACTGAAAATATAAAACACAGCAACTAGAGTAATTACAAACAAAAAAACAGTCTGAACACATCACACCTGTCCTGCATCACTTGCACTGGCTACTCTAAGGCCTTTCTCTCTGGCTCTAGGCCTTTCTCTCTTACACAGTAACACCTCCGCTTGCTTCTCTCCAGGAAGGGCTGCAGGAAAATGTCGGCTGCTGGCTGCAGCGGTTCCACCACTCATTTCTATGTTTCTTTCTTCACAAGATGGCACCGCTGATGGCTGCCTCGGTCTGTCACCAAAACAAATTCCTTGTAAGTGCAAACCTACTTGGCAATAAAGCTCTTTCTTCTGATTCTTTCTGATGAGATTACATTAACGCCACAATTCTGAGCGTAAAATGTCTCATTTTGGCTGCACAAAAAGACTGCGTTTTGTGAATGAAATGTTCTATTTCCTTTTCTCCTTCTGGCTTTCCTCTTTCTTTCTTTGTCCAGCTCTTGGCTGGTTCAAGGGTTTCCCTGTGTGTTTCTTTCTGTGTTTTTCTCCTCCACGCCGGTTCATTCTCATTTAAAGTTCTGTGGTTGCATGTTGTGAGCAAGGGATCATACTGTGTCTACGTCATGTCAGTGGTCAATCTTTTATTGGGATCCGGGTGTTTTCTTCTTGCTCCTCGTGCGCTGAGTCGAGAGTTCTTCTGTTTGTAGATTTTATTTCTTAGTTAACTTCACGTCTTGTTCCTTTGAAACCTGTTTATTCAAGGTTTTCCTATGTGGGGTCTTTTACGTTTGTTCCTGTGTTTATTTATTATAAGTTCCGTCACCTTACCAATCCTGACACATCTGTTTGTTCTCTCACAACAATGCTGCACAACATCATGCGCTCGCTCGAAACGAACCACAGTTACAAACTCACAAAATTCCAGCCAATCAGAGAGGAGTCTTCTATATTCTGACTGGCTAGCCAGTATCCAACAACAACCAATTTTATTTTAAAGAATGAAAGTGAGGCTCTGGTGAAAAGAAACCCAGAAGTGTTTAGAAAAGCAAGAATAACCATGTCTTTCTGTTGTGTACAGTGCTCTAGAAATGTGTTGTAACCAATATTTTAATATATTTAACATTATCTACTACATTGTCCATGTGGAATATAACAGCCGTGGCATTTAACGTTTATTTTCAGCTCAATTTTCAATGATTGAAAATCTTGGCAGCTGCTCCAAGGATGTCTTCAACATCAGTGTTGTTTTCCTTTACTTCCAGGTTTCTTTCCACCGTAGCCTCTCTTTCATTGTTAAAATGGCGGCTATGTAGGGGAAAGTCCATGATACGCAAGAAAAATCCCAAATGCACATAAATGCTAACAGAAACCTGCACCGACACATTAACCCATAAAAGAGAACCAACTCTGAGTGTACCGCTGAGTGAATCGCGGGGATTTGTTGTCAGTCCAGCGGCTAGAATGGACAAGTGTGTAGATGCGGGTGAACATGTTGAATGGCAATCTTTACATGAATTTGGATGTACATTTGCACCTTTACTAAGCCACTAAAGCAATAATTGTACAATGTTTACATATATTTGGATGTATATTTGTGTATTCTCTAAGTCAAGGCTCTTGTCCACTCTTCATAAATCAATATTCGTGTGAGATATAGATGAGAAAGAATCGTAGAGATTTCTGAACTAGCTTGGTTTTTGAGTGTTTAAAGCATCAGAATAACAAAAAACAGCAATATTACAGAAGAACCGCCATGCTTATGGCAAACTCGGCAGAGAAATGGTCAAAGAAAGCCCCAGCTCACATCAATTTAACCCCATGGCCTTTTTTTTTACAACTTTAAAAGGTACATAATTTTTTTAATACAACTCCGTCTTCCCTTTTTATACAAACATTTTTAATTGCATTACCCGGGGTAACTTGCGTAGATTAACTTGCTGAGGTACTCCTAAAGGAGTATCTTATTTCCTGAATAAATGAAACCGGTACACAAAAGCCAACAATCAGATTCTACACGAGAACATCTCATCCATGACTTCAAAGCCGGTGAGGCCGGTCACCAAGAAAACAACTGGTAAGACACTACAACCTTTTGTTGGAGCTCAAAATGCTCAGATCCTCCAAACCACGCCCACAAACCATCCAGGTTAAAAGCTCAGACAACCTTTTTCATGCCGAGCGAACACTCAGAAGGTAGGAAATGCTGTATTTGTTTACCACATTAATAACATTTAACCACAAAGAGTTGGATTGGCAGTTAATGTAGTTGGATTGGGTGCAACTTGACTGCAATGGCCAACTTCCCAAGCTTTGTTTGCTGTATTCATGTAGCTAAAGGTGTGTGTTTGTTGTTAAGCTAAAGCTAGTGTACGTGTAGCACAGCTATTACCACCATTATTATAAAATTATTCTAAGTCAAAAAAGTTTTTAAAAATACAGATAATAATACAGATTTGCGGATGTGAGGAAGTGCATGTGTCAGTACATAAATACTTATTTAAACATGGTTTTTGGCACAGTGGGTAAATAGCTCGGTGCACTAAGGCCAGTCTGTGGAGTTTGCATGTTTTGCAATACTCTGGTTTCCTCCACGAGTCAAAAACGTCAGGTTATCTGACACGTCTATGGTGTTCAGTGGAAAAAAAGAAAGCATTATCAATTAAAAACCAAGTAATAGGCGATAAAAATATGGAGGAAATATGGCAGCAGGATTCTGTGCCAAAATAATGAAAATGGATGCTTTTAAATGATACGCATACTTTTATTTCTACAAAATAATACACTTACTGCGTTGTTAATGTGGGGTTGAAAAGGAATAGTAATGGCCACATTCATTATGTGGAATTTTATTTGCAGAGGTGGGTCTTTTTTTTTTAAGTATGACAAGTAGTGCATAAATGTAAGGTGTGTTTACTCAAGTAAAACTACCGTGAAGATATTTTATTTTTACTTAAATGTGACGTTTCTATTTAAAATATGTTATAAATTAATGCAAGAT
Source organism: Danionella cerebrum (assembly GCA_007224835.1). Classification (NCBI taxonomy): domain Eukaryota; kingdom Metazoa; phylum Chordata; class Actinopteri; order Cypriniformes; family Danionidae; genus Danionella; species Danionella cerebrum. Next base: position 145,207 of record SRMA01027364.1, on the reverse strand, counting down.
ATTAAAGACACCGATAGGAAAGTCAATGCGAGTGCTGGTTTTGTTGAAAATGAGGAGGAAGCGCAGGAATTATCCGAGGCACATGGTTAATAATGAAAAACAAGTATGGTCAGTATTCACATTTATCGTGGATTATTTGTGCTCTCACACAAGCATTGACTTGTTTGATTGCTGTCCTGCATCAACTGCGTCCTTAGAAAAAAGCAATGCAAATGTAGCAAAGCAGGACGACACAATGGATCACTGTTACTGTAAAGTACAGTACAGTATCTCTACATAAGCAACTCTGAAAACTGCATTTTAGCTCGTTTGAATCCAGACGCCAAGTTATAGTATGTACTTCTTCACATCCAAAAACATTGCAAACACTTGGCTAGCAGCAGGAATAATGTAGAGTTATACCAGTTTACTACCAGAAGAAGAACAGCGATGTGATGAGTTATGGGCAGGGTTTGTGGGAGTGAACGTATGGAATATAAAGATCTCATTTATATAAAGAATAGAACAAATATTAAAACCCCTGGATGGAAGTTGGTCATTTTTACGCTGAGAAATGTTTGCATTGTTTGATCCTGCAGAATCAGATTCACTGCGATGCAAACATTTTCCATGACAGATCTATGTAACCTGTATGTGGTGTTGGGGATGTTTTCAGCCAATTCAAGGTGATTTTTAGCCCCAAAAAAAATCTTTGTTTCAGCAAATTGAATGATTTTGGTGATTAATCCTGTTTTTATATACATTTCGGGAAAATGGTTGATGTTTATCAAAAACTCAAAAATGCACTCTGGGATAATCTATTACGTGTTGTTTGGCCCTAAATTATACTCAATATATTTAGTGCTCTACCTTAGTCCTAATCAATGTTTGATTTTGGTATATTTTTTTTTTTATCTAGGAATTTTACTCTTTAATTGCCAATATCTTACATGACGTCACTGATTTGAAAAAAAAAAATAATAATAATAAATATATATATATATTATTATTATTATTATTTGTTTATTTATTTTTTGAAATCAGTGACGTGTATATATATATTCAATATAAAAATTTTTGTGGCCAGGGTTTTTTTTTTTTCACAAAAAAAACGTAGTATCTGAAAAAACGGATATAAGGGAAACCTGGTGCAAACAATAAAAAAGTAAATAAAAATTAAATGCAGATGAAGCGCTTGGTCTCTGACTGTTCAGACTTTTTCATGTTTTAATCATCTTAATTAGGTACAAAGATGTTAAAGTGAACAAGAACAACAATGTACAAATATAACTGAAAGCCATAATTCTGGGCCAAGCATCCAGAAGGTAAAACGTGAGTAGAAGGACCATCAAAAAGATGAATAAAATGAATAAAGGAAATTGAATTGCAATTCAAGGTGATTTTTAGCCCCAAAAAAAATCTTTGTTTCAGCAAATTGAATGATTTTGGTGATTAATCCTGTTTTTATATACATTTCGGGAAAATGGTTGATGTTTATCAAAAACTCAAAAATGCACTCTGGGATAATCTATTACGTGTTGTTTGGCCCTAAATTATACTCAATATATTTAGTGCTCTACCTTAGTCCTAATCAATGTTTGATTTTGGTATATTTTTTTTTTTATCTAGGAATTTTACTCTTTAATTGCCAATATCTTACATGACGTCACTGATTTGAAAAAAAATAATAATAATAATAAATATATATATATTATTATTATTATTTGTTTATTTATTTTTTGAAATCAGTGACGTGTATATATATATTCAATATAAAAATTTTTGTGGCCAGAGTTTTTTTTTTTCACAAAAAAACGTAGTATCTGAAAAAACGGATATAAGGGAAACCTGGTGCAAACAATAAAAAAGTAAATAAAAATTAAATGCAGATGAAGCGCTTGGTCTCTGACTGTTCAGACTTTTTCATGTTTTAATCATCTTAATTAGGTACAAAGATGTTAAAGTGAACAAGAACAACAATGTACAAATATAACTGAAAGCCATAATTCTGGGCCAAGCATCCAGAAGGTAAAACGTGAGTAGAAGGATCATCAAAAAGATGAATAAAATGAATAAAGGAAATTGAATTCCGCATCAACCATAATTTTTGACCATTAGGTGACACTCTAAGAAATTTGTTTTGGGGTAAACCTTTCGTACAGATGACTCAACAAATTTGGTGCCAATATGGGAAAAAGTTGCAGATAAACTGCATTGGCTCCACTTGGCACAATGCCATCAAAAATCATCATGGCTCTTATCGAAAACTGTAACTCCAATCAACACGATCCGAATTATTTTTTATTATCAGCAAGGTCTAAGGATGTTCTTCAGGGCAAGGTGCCAAAGATTCAACTTTCAGAATTTTATAGAAAAGCATTTTTGAAATACAGTAATTGTTTGGCATAATTCAAAATGGCCGACACAGTAAATATGGACATGGTTTGACTCGGCTTGAAGCGCCAAACGTGTTAAGATCACAAAAGTAAGTTTTGTGAGTAAGTAATGGTGGAAAATGACATCATAGGGTCGCTTTAATCATGGAATCAGTGGAAACTGGAATTTTGTCTATACGACTTATGGTTCAGAAGTTTTTAGCAAAAACGTCCGTGCAACTCTGGCCAATTGGTGGCACTAGACAGTTTGCAATAGACACTCCAAAATTAGTCAGCTTATATGTCAGAGGCCTGGCAGTAAGTGTCTCAAATTTCATGATTTTCCCGCAAGCGGTTCACAGGGCTGACATTGACATGTGGTGGAGGTGGAAGAATAGTAAGAATAAGAAGAAACGGAACAGAAACAAAAGCTGCTTGGCCCCTAAAAAAATATATAAACACAACTACACCTACTAGGTTTTTTCACCAAAGTAATAAGCCAAGTTTTGTGAAAAGAATGAACACTAATTTAACACATTCACTTAAGCACTTAAAATTCTGACTTTAAACTTGATTTACTTTCATGTCTAAACCCTACTCCCTTTCTGGAGGGATAAATAATGGTTTCACTTTACCCCAATCCTAGAGTGAAGTATTGGACTTGATTTGATTACTTCTTTAGCTTCTCTTTATTTGAACAAGACATATCTCACAGTATGTTTGTTTCCATTACAAGTATTTAGATAAATGGCATAAGCCGGTTTATTTATTTCCATGTGCTTTCCTCTGGTGTCTTGACTCAGAGCTTGGCAAACAATTCTCTGGAAAAGCCCCAAAAAGCCTGAGATCAACATGGTACTTTTCTGAAATCGCCACCTCCACGTGACTCAGCCAAACTCTGAACCAGGTGTTTCAAATACAGTGGTCCTGTCTTTCAACCCAAAGTACCCTCCACCTCAAAATCAAAGGCCTCTTGCACCATATGTCACACTAACAAAACAACTAAACTAGATTAGTGTTGGGTTAACAACACTATAGACTATGGTTATCCATGTGCTGTTTGAGGCAGATCAGAGATTTCAGCCCAAAGTAAGAATGTATTGCAACATTTGACGCATCACGATGTCAGTTTATTCTTAAAGCACAATTAACGACAGTAGCTGCTGTCCAATACAAACAAAAAATAACAATACAAGCAATTCAGCTTGTAAGTGCTGCTAATTTATTAGTTTACACTGGTTTTATTTGAATGTGTGGATCTGTTTTCTGCCTCAATTGAGCCATCTGAGAAGTTTTTGTCTTGTTCTGACAATAAAAAGTAGGTAACCCTAAAATAACTTGTCTGTTAAGGCTCTACTCACTCTGGAACAAAATAACATGCCTTCATATTTAAAGGGTCTTTTTTTAGCCCTCTCTACAAGCAGTGCACCGCTAGTAACTTATTAAGTGCAATATTAATCCTAAAAAAAAATAAATAAAAATAAAAATAAAGAGTACTTGAATCAATTCATATTTTTTGCCTCTGCTAAACGCACCATTTACCCATTTCTCCTTGCCATGCTTTCGCCACAGCCCTTTCAGGAATCGTAATGGCCGCTAGTCACAAGCCAAACAGAATTAAGAGTTTTCTGTGTGCCCCCCGCACTGAAAAGGGACACAAATAAAGTCCAAAGTGCATAGAAGAGTACTGTGTAAGCCTCATCACTTCACAAACTAATGAATCCACCACAAATGTGTAGAAATAACAACACGCTTCATGCAGTTCAGTGCCTATGTATGCTGCTAATGTGCTCTCGTACTGTAAAAAAAATGAATGAACAAAGTTTGGATCTTGGTTGATTATTTTGTTGACATTATAAACCAACTCTAGGTGTTTTGTGTGATGCTTTGTTGGTTAGCATAACCGCTAATATTACATTATGATATATAACAATCAATGGAAAAAACATTTTCACTGCATTGTTCTGCTGATTGTTCTGATTGGTCGGTGGGTGGAGGTAAAAACTTAGCGCCTTGCGAGGAACATTGAGCCATTTTCAGCTCACAAAAAAAGAATACAGGATTACACAAACATGCATGAAAAATTCTGAATAAAAGCATGTTTTTGATGAGGGAACAAAACTAAACATTTATCGTGATAATTATAGCAATCTATATCGATAAACAAACCACCGTTAGATTCTCATTGGTTTAGTGAAAGGTTACTTTCCAGCCCTATATTAAATCTCTTGATGTCAATAAACTGTGATAAAAAAAAATTATAATAAATATTGCTTTCAAGCCAACAGATAATTTGGAGGATATTGATGGTTTATTGCAGGTATGTTGTTGTTTTTTTGTCAAATTTCCAAATTCTGATTTTAAATAGTTTATTTGTCTTGAGTTTCCATTAGTTATTCCATTATATATACATATCCAATAAGTTTCAGTCGTATAATTGCAATTAATTTTTAAAAAATTGTGCGATTAATTCATACATTTTTAAAAATTGATTGACAGCCCTAAATTCAAGTTAGTTTATATTTCTAATCTTTCTGAGATTCACAATATTCACAAATAGGGTTTTTGTATGTAATATAAATATACTAGCATAACATTTTCTTATGAACACTTTTAAAATAGTTGTACTAAATTACACTTCATAGATATGTTTTGCTAAAATAAACATTAAATTGTGTACTTTCTAAAGTTTACTTTTTGATATTTAATTTTTTTCTCATATTTTTAATACCAACACAAATAATATTAAGGTTGTTTGTTCTCATTCTGGGTAAAGACTAAAAGCTGAAAAATCAAAGATATACGTCAGAAATGAGCTGGAACAAAAGCTTGCATCTGCCAGAGACTGAAGATGACAGAAACGGGCCTGAACTCGTTTGTCTGCCCTGATTCACGAGAATAAAGTAATGGAGAGTTTGGCTTACGCTGAGTTTCCTCCCATTTTACAACATTCTCTTTCTAGAGAAAATTGCTTGAATATTTGAGAACAAGACAAATATTCAGTTTGATGACTACAAATACCACATTATTCAAAATAACTATATCAAAAACTAATTTACGATTTTCACACGTTCCTTATTTATTCTCCACATACTGAAGGCAGGGGTCCAGGTTGCACGTCACTGATTCACCTAAAACAAATTATGTTTAATGGATTGAAGAAAAGTTACTTGATTTTTCTCTGTTTTTTCTTCTTTAATCAACTTATACTGTTAGTTCTGACAGCTGTTGCACGGATTAGGCGTTTTACATGTACACCTTGCTTCAACATATGAAAAATTCAGGATACGAAGGCCACTCTGGAACGGATTAAGTTCGCACCTCGAGGTACATATGTAGGGTTTTATGTATACAGTGCTCTGATGATTTGATAGTAAGGTGGACAGCATTCATTTCATTCTGCTGCAGTGTTGAATGCAGGTGGATGTCTGACAGGTACAGATCAATGAAAGCGCAATGATGATGATGATGATGATAATCTGTGAGAGAATTCATCAGAACACACACAAAAGCAACGGCAGTAAACACAGAGGTGGACTTTCAGGTTTTGTGCCTGGCACAAGACCAACACCAACAGACAACAGAAAGCTTGGTATGAAAACAAGGACAATAACAGCGTCTGTATGTTTCACATTGTTTTGGATCAAGAGACATGGATCTAAAGTTCTATATGTGACGGCAAATCGCCATTGAGTCGAGAGGCCTCGTGTATCGACTCTTTCACGTTGTGAATTACTAACAGTGAAATGAATGTCTCCATACCAGCCTTATGTCTGGCGTACGTCCATTTCTGTCTGTTTTTCTTTGATGACTATAGTGATAGCATAATGAGTACACCCCTTTTAAAAAGTAGGTATTTAATGTGAAGCTCAATGAACAAAAGAACCGTTTCCAAACTTTTCACAAAGCTGAGTTTTATTTAACATGAAATTAAGGTTAATAATCAAACTCTGATCACAAAATCTCCAGTTTTACTCAAATTGGTTAAAGGAAAAAGACCTCGAGGTCACACATCTGCCTAGTATAAATTTGAAATTGGTAGCCTTTAAAATTATCCGATCATTTGGCATGCACAAGGCAGCCCGAGGAAGAGAGTCACATCGATCAGTGTGTGGAAGAAGGCGGACTATTTCCTAGACTATGGACACTGCGAGAGCCATCAGGAGCCAAAAGGGGCCTGGGAAGAACCCACCAGCCAGGTCTAGAGTGTCACCGTTGAGCCACTGGGGCTCTGCTAACCACACAAACGTTAGTACATCTGCGATGGACACCTGTCCAGGGTGTACCACCGCCTCTTGCCTAATGTCCGCAGACACCCATGACCCCGAAAGGGAATAAGCGGGTTTGGAAGATGAATGAATGAATAAATAAATGTTAGTAGATGACACCTCTTGAGATGCCAGGTCAACAACCAGAAAATAGCATGAATCACAAGTACTCACGCAGAGTTGCCGTCCCCTGAAATGAACATAACAGCAGCAATTACAATCCAACATACCTCCATTAAGACATCAGTGATAAGACCAAGAGATCTGATTGGCTCAATCAAGAGACAGCACTTCGTAATTCAAAGCATTCCATCCAAAGGACATTTTGAGGAGATCCTCCTTGATTATGGATGGTGCATGCCTCCCTTGCTGATGATCATTTATCTGGAACTTAATAGAGCACATGTCTGGAGCGGTTGGATCTTGTGTTCCCTGTGGTCCATACACAGTGCACAGAAGCACATCTGGACGGCCCTATACCAGGTCTTTCTCTTGAACATGGAAACATGACAAGAGCAATTGGTCTTGGGTTAACTGTCTTCATAAATCACTGTGCTTTGTGAAGGTGTGCAGCTCAAAGGGGATTATTCTGGAATCTGAGGAGGACTTGAGGGGCCCAGAGGTGATTATCTGAAAACCCTGAGAGATATTCCTTATGGGAGGTACAAGAACACATGCAATGCACAGGATATACAGCAAAAATAAATAATAAGTGTTTATGGGTTGGAGTGAGGTTATACTTATTCAAGCATCTCATCCATGAACACAACAAAAACACAAACCAAAAAAATATCTATACGCCATTCTTTCAGCAGGATGTCAGATAGGTGGTCAAAAAACAAGTCACAAAGCAGAACTCCACACATCGAAACACCGCTAATTCATGTTTATGAAATGCTATAGTGGGCAGATTACGCATGTAGGCTTGACGCAAAACGATGTATAGGGCGTTAATAATGCATTTTTTTTAATTGTTCAACAGAACTAGTTTACTCTCAAACTCACTCTAGCTGGCAGATGTTTTATAGAGTGATTGTGTTTTCGGATAACTAGTTGGGTAAAGACTACACAAACTTACATGTTGGCTTGTGAACGTGCCATTTACACTTTCTCATTGTCACTATAAAATAAAGTAAAATAAAACAACCTGCATGCCTTTTCCTAAGCTGAGATATGTATATCTGAAATTGGTTGCTATGGTAAGCAATCTGGTTGCTATGGAGGAGTCAGTGACATAAAGTCAACTCCCAACTCCTATGTCTCTATGATAGAATTAAAGTTCAATAGCCATTATAAGTCCATTGTAAATATTTAACGGGTTCTAGAGCCTGGGGTTTCAAATTCGTTTGCACAAGGGTTGGTATGTTCTTGCACGACTGATAACCTCCACAAGTGTGGTCAGTTTAACATTTCTTTGAGGTTCTCAGTTAGAGTTACAAAAGTTAGATAGACCCTCACTGTTGAATTTACTTACATTAGCAACTATAAAATCAAGTGATGACACAACTCATTGTGAGCATGTGATATAGTGCCCCGCGTCGCGCAAGACATCATGATAATCTTTTTTTCTACCTGCGGAAATCTATATCATCTATTTATGTTCTGGATACAGCAATGGCATTTTATGATTTGCTAGTTGTGGCTTATTATTGAAAACATTAATCATAACCCATTATGGAAGACTCTGGCAGAAAGGTTTACAAAAAACTGCAGATTTCGATTTTTAACACAGAAGATGCTAAAGAAAGCAGACCATACCGAATTCAGAACAAAAGAAGTCTCTCCCTCTCTCTCAAACAGCTCCCTGTGATCTGCCACCAACAGTATAAATTACTCGACATTCATTGTTGTACCGCAAACGCCATCCACAGGCAGGGAGCGTGTATTCAGATCGGTGTGTAGAGGTCTTTATTCAAGCAACTCACTGTTGTGATGCAACTTCCTGTTGTGATCTAATTTCCTGTTCCATTGCATACTAAAAGATTCTAAAAATTCTTTCTATTACAGACTGCAATTTGTTATGGCTGAATCAAAACCATCACAGATTGTTCATTCTGCTGTTAACAGATAGAGCTATGATTTGGTGGCCGCAATCATCCTTTCTGTGCATGAGAAATTGAGCGTGTGAAAAAGGCAAAATGTTTGTCACACACATAGTGCCTGATACTTGAGAACGACAACAAATACAACAGCAAAAAAACAACACTTAAGTGCATAACATTTTACAAAGCAGACACTTGTACAAAAAAAGGGGATATATTGTGCCGTGAACCGAAACTAGGCATCTTGAGTTTTATTTTATGCCGCCGACCGCAGTCATGCTCAGACAAAAAAAAAAAAAAAGTTTTATTCATTTCCCAATCTACTGTTTCACCGCAAACCCCTTGCGCCTTGAGTTAAAGGAACTAGATGTTAACCACATGAGTTTAAGTGTTGATAAAGTCTGTAGCACTCAGCTTGTTTTACCCATAAAAAATAAAAGAAGAGGGGGTAATGTTCAAAACTACGTTAGCCAATTAAACTTTTTTTTCAAGAATATTTTAACTCTTTTGTTAAGGTTCATACAAAAATCAGAAATGCTATTGTTAAGAACCAAAGTGGCATGATAAGACCTTTAAAACTCCAAAAGAGAAGGAAGAAAAGATTTATAACAGCATCTGATGACAGGGAGGGAACTGGAGCCTGATGAAACCCATGGAAATAACAACATGGAATTTCCAATCAGAAATGTATGCAAGTCAAGATTCTCAAAGACTGCAATCTTGGTTAAAAATAGCTAACTTTGTTTGGACTGCACAGAAATGTTGTATGACAATGGAAACACATGTTTGGATGCAGGTGAGATTAAAAATAAAAAACACTCACTCATACATTTACACACCCTGCTAAAATGTTGGATTTCTTAACACGACTTTTTCCACACTCAAAGTGGTTATGTGACGTCATTTATTGTCAAACACCTCTTTTTAAATCATAAAAACAGAAACTTCACAAAAGTTTACACACCCCAGCTCCTAATATTTTGCATTTTCCCCTTTAACATTAATGTTAGTCTGAAGTCTCTTGAGGTAGTTGTTGATGAGGTTCTTTTTCTTCCTTGTTGGCAAAGCAGCCCATTCTTCTTGGCAAAGAAACCTCCAGCTCTTGTATATTATAGAGTAGTGTTGCACGAACTGCAGGTTTGAGAGTCCTTCAATGATGTTGAGGTTCAGGCCACTCACTTTGTTCTGGTGGAACCAATGACAAATGGACTGGACCTTGTTTTTTGGATTGTTGTCATGTTGGAATGTCCAGTAACGTCCCATTTTCCTCCAGTATCCTTTAAGAATATGCTGCATTCATCGTCCCATCACCGTTGACCAAGTTTCCTGTACCTTTGGAGATCACACATCCCCAAAAAATCAGTGACCAGTCTCCTTGTTGAACAGTGGGGATGGTGTTCTGTTCATGATGACTTCTCTCTTGTTTGTTGTTGTAGCCAAAAAAAAAAAAAGTTCCATTTTGGTTTCACCACTCAGAATAACTTTATTCCAGAAGTTTGGCCCTTGTCTCAGAGCTGTTTTGCATATTGAAACTGCCACACTATTGTTTTCAGAGAGCCCTGTATTTCAGCTGAAATTTTTTGTTTTGTCTTAAAAAAGAAATTCTGGCAGTTGTAGCAGAATGTTCAACATTACACTTCTTATTCGGAGTTTGATTGAAATTCCCAGTTCTTTGGAGATCTTTTTACATCCCTTTCCTGTTTTGTAGAGTTTAACTACCTTTATCCATAGATGCTATTTCGGCTCTTTTGCTTTCCCCATTGCTCAGAATTCAGAAATGTCAGCGCATCACTGGATGAAAGAGGCAAGGGTCTATCAGGAGCCAGAAATTCCAAAACCTTTTCTGCACAAACAATGATTGCAAGAAAACAGGTTGAGGTGAGGATGATTACCTTCACCAGCCACTCAAACCCAATGGATACGGGTCATTTGTAAAGCGTCTGATGTCAATATGATTTAGAAAGAGTAAACACAGCTTCACCCAACCACTAACTAAAAGTGGAAAAATTGTTTTGTGAAAAATGGTGTGTAAACTTGTATTTATAAAGGAGTACAAAGAATCCGTATAAAGGTTTGTGTTCATCAAAAAGGGAAATTTGTGTGTGTCAAAAACATAAATGTAATTCATGAAAGCTCTAAGCAAGGTATGGTTTAAAAATCATAGATGTCCTTGCAGCATGTGTATGCATGTCCTCTTTGTTTTCTAGCCCGTACATACCTTGTTTTAACCATACACTGTATGCCAATCCTGTCTGAAATAGAGATTGATTGAGGGAGATGAGCATTATGAACAAGAGCAGGAAAACCTTTGTGCAATCACTGAGACAATAAACCCAACAGCATTTCTGCATACTACTCCAAAGGTCATGAAAATACTTAGCAGCACTTAATAAAAACTGGTTACCCAAATGAAGTTACTATTTTTAAAATGCAAAAAAAAAAATAATAATAATAATAACTTTAATTGGAGCATAATTCTACAAATCGTAAAAATCCTTTCCATTTTGAAAGTAAGACTTAATTCTCTTCTACCGAGCTTTCTTCACATTCTGTCCATTGCCAAATCTCATCAACTCTATGGCAGAGGGGGGTGCTGCTTAAATACTGCTGGGATTTCTGCAGTAGTTCTGCAAAGCAAGATAAAAAAGTTACCTTTTATCAGCAAAGGACTTTGATAACTTCAAAAACTCAAAACTGCTTAGCACTTGACAAACACTCCAGCGTGTCTGACCCAGTTACTGTACGAGGATAATAGTGCTTACATAAAGGAGAGATTGTTGATTTACAGTAAGGGCGTGTAAACGCAGAGATGCTTCACTGATTCTCTTCTGTTTCACCTCATCCCCCGTCAAATGAAACTGTTTGTATGTCGAGCTTGATTTATGAGATCCCAGACAGGATGTGTGTAGTGATGCAGGTCCTCAGTTTATACTAAAGCTGCATTTACAGCCTACCTAGGTTTGTTGGTTGCCATTGGTACATTTCTGACTACATAGTTGGAAGTGTGCTGAAGGGGGCCTATGGTGTGGGGTTGTTTTTCAGGAGTTGGGAATAGCACCATAAAGATATTTATATATTCTCCTGATGCTTCAGCATATCAATAGATTTTAAACAATTCTAGTCTTTAGGGTACAACAGATGCACTCCGCACCACACAGGGAAATGGGAAAGAAGTAGACGACGACAGAGAAGAAATCAAACATATAGAAAAAATCCTGGATGTCAAGCGGTTTATTCTGCTGGTGTCTGATAGAAATAAGGAGAACAGAGAGGATCTGTAGAGCAAATTATGAATTAAAAGTCATATTAATTATTGAACATCAAGTCAACTGTCAATGAGTCATTTTGATATGGAATATCTTGAAATTGATCCAGAATACACACTAAAGCAAGAAAAAGCTTCTTAATCAAAGGAAAAACTAAATCTCAATCTAAAATTCAGAATTATAAAGTGGAAATAATGAGCATCAATTTGACATACTTAATTATTTATTTTATATATATATGGCTTCTTTTGGATTTTGGACCTGTTAAATGAAGAGTTTGTATGTTTCTCTCTATGTGTAATGCGAGTCTGCCATGCTGTGATATAATTCTGCCTTATACCGGTATGATATCAACTTGATAAAATCTAAAAACAAAAATGCAAGAGTTTTAGTGCAGGATTTTAATAATGTTATTCAAATAAAAGTGGGATCAGATGTATGTTTGTAAGTATGTGAACCCTGCGCCAGACGTCTGCCAGATTTCCTCATCGCCTGTAATGTCCTCTGTCATATCTGATCTTCCAGACTCTCATTTCAGCGCTATTTCCTCTTGTGTAGTGCGCAGGCGCAGCGCGGAGTTTCTCTGAAACCACGTGACTTCGGATGTGCCTAGTGCCTATGACTTAAGCCTTGCAGGCGGAGCAGAGACTGAGGAGAAACTCGGACTTGGACAAGAAATCCCTGAACTCAAGCCGGAAAACACCGTCCTTCCCTCAGAGCCGACTTAAGAAATATTGTCCGACCACGATACCAGAGCTGTGTACTCAAACAATAACCGATGTTATACTAGCTATAGACGCTTAGGCTGAGGTGTCTAAAGACGGCTGGAAAGCGTTTGGAAAACCAGTGGCTTAGATGTATAGTTAAGTTTATAACTGTATAGTTTGTTTAATGTATTGCACTTTCTGTGCTTTTTTCATGCACTGTTAATAAAATGATGTTTTCTTTCAGTGGCACTTATCTCTTATTTTTACCGCGTTATTTGTCACAGTATTATTATTAGCCACGTTTAAAAACATTACTTGCCATAAAGCGTTTCCACCTCAACATCACGTGGTAAAAGGAAACCGTGTCGTAATCCGTGCCGTTTTGCAAATCGTGCGAATTTGCGGATTGAGTTCGTACACTTTTGTTATTATGGGGGAGATATGTTTAATTTAATGTTTTAAAATGTATAGTATTTATATTAATAGACCCCAATTAACCAATCACAATAATTAACATGTCGTCAACTTACTTTTTTTTAACTGCAGAAATGTAGCTGCCTTTGTTTTGCAGTTCAGTTTTCTTATCAACTTTCACTAAAAACAGAAGAGAAGACAGTTCTGAGCGATCACGATCCTGAACCACTTGATGAAACACTTTGAGACATTTAGAACAAGCAAAACAACATTCAAGATGTGCAATGAAATAATGCCACCCCACTTGACAGAAAGATGCGTTTGCATCATAGTTAATGCTCATTTTTTCTAATCCGATGAAACGTTTATCCTACTCAGTTATACACATGTTTTTATGCACATTTGCAAAATCTATCCACATTGATGTTTTTTTTAATGAGATATTCCAAAATGCAAATAAAAAGGAAACACACTAACACCAACGTGTTTTAGATTCGTTATGGATGCTGCTGCGATGGAGACATAAACATGTAATGAGTCTAATGACAATAAACATATAATGTTGAGTTAAACCACCATCAACAAATAATGCCACAGAATAAGCACAAATCCCCCAAACATTCAGTCAAAGATTTACTAGACGTGATTTAAACCTATGGCTTCTAACCATAGAAAGATGCTGAGTGATTAAAAAAAATGTAAGAAATAGACTCTCCCACAAAAATATTATCTTTACAACAAAGAACCCAGCAAACATACGTCCAAAATACGTTGTTTTCAGAACCAACATGACGTTAGAACGACGTCTCCTTGACGTTGAATGTTTGCAGGAAAGACAACTTCAACAATTCCTCCTTCAGTGAACGAGGGAAACACAGACCTCGAATTCATTCAGATTAAAAAAATAAATACATTCATAAAACTATAAATGTGCTCAACATTTGTTCAGGATTTGGCTAATTCAAAATACATTTTCAAACATAAATAAGTGTGTAAAAACAGCCAATTCTGCTAAACAGTCTTTATATTTGGTTTAATCAAAGATGATGATCCTGCAGTCGGTGCTTGCGAACTGCTAAAGTAAAAGATCAATTTTAAAAAGATATGCTTTGGCTGTTTCTCAAGCCAACATGATTAAAATGTTAATTGATAAATAAAATAATAATTGATGAGGAAATGAAAAAATTAAGAAATAATACAAAGCCAAATATTAATTAAAATGATAAACAGTGCATTTAAAATATAACGAGGATTCATTACATTATAAGACGAGTGTGATTTTTAAACGATACACAAACATCAGAAAGTTTCCATACAAATATCTTCTGCGTGCTTTTGATTAGAAACCACTAAAAGAGTAAACTTTAAAAGCTTATTATTTAATATTCATTTCATTTACACAGAACTTAATCACCCTTTGGTTTATCAGCAGCAGCTGCGATTAAAAAAATTCTATAGTCAGCTTTTTAAAACAAAGTAAACCAGCTGATCTGCATTCATCAAACTCAATGAAGAAAACGCTTTGTGTTGGTGCCGCAACGCCCTGAGATTGTTGCTTCCTTTGAAAGCATTTTGTGCATATCTCATATTTGTGAAGTTCTGTTGTTTTCATTGATACAGATCACCTCCACTGCAGGAAATAAAAAAAATAATAATAAAAGCACAACAGGAAAGCCCTTCGCATTAGTCATATTTCAATCGTTTATTTCAGATCAGATATAATGAACACCAAAATTCATTAAAAAATAATAATAATAATAATTTTATATTTACTAAAGCCCTAAAGAGTACTAAAAGTATTCATGGAACTTCATCCCCTTCAACTTCAGTGACCTTAAAAAAATATAAAAAAAATTGCAAAAAATCTTATTTAATCTAATTATTACATTTTTTGTTTCAAAGAGTGAATCTATTTAGCTAAAAAATAAATCTCTCAAGCCTTTTATGCTATATTAAATATGGATTAAAGTTAGAAAAAAAAACATGTGGCTCATCCTGTAGCTGCACCTGTTTCTATACCAGTTTTCCACTCCACTTTCTATAAATAAGTGATACAGGACTCTAGGAGAGGTTCTAAGAGTCCTGCATAGGTTACCAACAACCCTGCTCAGAGAGACCTAAGCTTGCAACTAGCCAGAAGAACGTAACGAGTTGTGTGTTTAGCAAAAGATTGTAGTCAAGCTGTGGCGGGCTCTGAAAATATTAATATTTTTGCAACATAAATATAAGGAATAGAAATAGCTTAATATATGGCTGTTATTTCAGGAATGCTCATTTAATTATTATCGTGTATTCAGTGATAAAATGTATAAATTATCTTAGAGTACAAGTTTAAGTAATATACGTGAATGCTTCGATTTCAAGTCTTTTCTGTAAGTCTTTTTTTTTAAAACTGCTACTTAATTATACATACACGGGGTCTTTAGAAAAGATCTCACTTCCATTAATCCCCAAACACGCGCTTCCTCATAACTGCAGTCACAGACAATAACAGAAGGTATCTGAAATATGTTTCATAATAAGCGGACCTGGTTCTCGTAGATCACGTGATTGAAAGCTTGACCCCGATTCGCTGAGCGCGTTCATTTGCATATGAATTAAATGTTTTTCGAATGCAGTATCTATGTTAAATTAGAATAACGCTGTGTTGTGAAATATACAATACTAAACAAAAATAAATTAAACAAATCCCAGAAACATCCTCTTCTGGATTCTAAATATAGATTACAACGGCACTATTTTATTCTACACACAACCTGGAGCTAAACACTTAAGCTTTGTTATCTTAATGTTCGTGTGGCGGAGTGTTCGGTGTTTATGTAACTGGTCACCATGGAAACAGTACTACAGATAAGAAATATGACCTGACCCATTTCTGCATGCCGATTAGATCTCCTGAGGTCACGAAAGAGAGAAGGTTATTGTGCAGTCAAGAGCGCCCCCTGTTGGATACGTTTAGAAAAACACAAAGGAACCAAACTTATCACTCCATATTTGACCCTCGTTAATGAGAAATATTTCTGGCGCTCTGGTGTCTTTGGTAACTTGTTCATTTTGAATAGTATTTATCACAGGCCACCCATTAAAACACAGTCAGACTTTGAATAATATTATCTGAATAAAAGACATCTGTTCACAGATGTTTAAATCTGATCCAAATTACCCACCAAACCAACTATTTAAGATTGTATATTTTCACAGGGCAAGATGAGACTCCCTAACTAACTAACAAAAAACACAAAACAGCCCCTTGGTCTTAGGCTCTATGCAAGAACCAGCATAGAAATTCAGTTTTGTCAATGATCTCAAGGCAGATGGAACCATGCTCACTAGGAAAACAATTGGAACTGAAATCCCCAAAAAGCACACAACCAATCCGGGTGGAAACATGCTTCGGAGGTGGTTTTCTGCTAAGGGAACCTAGCTACTGCACCTCATTGAAAAGATGTGTCATTGACTTTTAAATATTCGACGAGGAAACAGCTAGGGCATTGTAAATATGTTAATGATGGGTATATCATTTTAATAAAAGATAAAAGAAAACAGCCTAGGAGTACTGTACTGGCAAGTACTAAATATAGAACACATAGATAGACCATGAGTGGAGGGAGCTGAACATTTTGAGCCACCAAACATCAATCTTTGAACCATGATTCTGAGAGGATCTGCAAAGAGGACTGGAATAAAATCCTTCCTGAAATGTGAGTAAACCTATAAGCCAGCGTCTGATCACCGGGACAACCAAAGATGACTATGTCACCGAGGATTAAGTAATATTTTTAATGGGTTCATATAGTTATTTTACACCTATACATCAATATACATTCATAACAAATGGAATTTATGTTGGTTTGATCCAACTGGTAAAATAAATTACCACTATAGTGAGTTTTTTCCTGTGAATTGAAGCAGCCTCCTTCCAAAAGTCACCACACAAAGACTGCATCCAAAAATCACTACTATGTACTATATTTTGAACCTAAGCATAATTTCAAAAATAAGGCATCTGTTAAAAATAAAGATAGCTTGGTTTGGGCAAACAGTGTGCTTCACTCATGTAGATTTATACACTATTCATTGTTTTGATTTTGGGAGTTCTACCTAACCAAGAATGCCCTACAACACCATCTGCAACTATCTGAACAATCACCCGCCCAGAAATCAAATCAAAATCTACCCTTGTATGAATAGTGCGAAAAAAATACAAATTCATTCATTCTTTCATTTTCCAGCCCGCTTATTCCCTTTTTGGGATCTAGGGGGTCTGCCGGGTCTCTCCATCACACATTGGGCGAGAGGTGAGGGTACACCCTGGACAGGTCGCCAGTCCATCGCAGGGCAAAATACAAATTGTTTATCTTAAGTTTGATAAAAGTTGTGCCATTTGCTCAGTTAGTGGAGGATGGTGCTTTCAACACCTAGCATTGCTGTAGCTGTTCCCCAGGGAGAGCAATAACTTAATAAATGTGTTTCTTCATTCAAATTCAAGTCAGTTTGGACAGGAGTACGAAATAAATACATTAACACATTGAATAACTATGATAAACCTTGCACAGTAAAAAAAAAAAGAAAGAAGAAGATTTGGAGACTGCTGCCACCTACAGGACATCAAAAAATGAAAAATATTTTTAAAAGAAAAAAAAAACAAATAAATATAAAAACGAATGTAGAAATACTTGAGCGTATACATAGTGAAAGTCCCGAAATGTGAAGAGCTAAAAACTTCATTTTCAAAATGCAGACGCGTCATTGGTGACGTCATTAAACCGTTACACATAAAGTTAGGCAGCTCGTGTCAAAAAAGGCAACTTATGTAATGAACACCACGTATTCAACATTTTTAAAAGGGCCAAAGTGGTTCAACACGACTTTTTAATTGAACTAATTTGATACTGATGCTTAGATTCACGTGAAAGAGAAGATTCCCCCCTAAAAAACACCTTGCGTTAAACACATAACGTACTTCAACTTTATTTACAGTCAAACAAGAAATTACAGTCACAGAGAAATACCATGGCCGTAAAAGGCTAAAAATATTGACTTTATCAAACAAAAATAGCACGGTAAGCTAATGTTGCTTAGCCGATGGCTGTGTTAGCGTGTCACGTTCCCTAGGTCGTTTTCGGACAGGTCAAAAACTGAAAAACTACATTGAACACAGTTTATTTTGCCTTACCTGAACAAAGTAGATGAGTAAAAACGAGTAGAACGTGTAAATCCGAGCATCTGTGTCGGTCAGTTCTCGTTAACAGGGGAACTTTCACTTTTGGTTTAGTCAGAGGTCGATTTTCATCGGAACAGATTAATGAGCTTCAGCTGCAGTCAGCTCTGAAGTTCTGGAAAAACTCTTCAATTATGTCTTTTAAAGTCTTTTCAATGTTCAGAATTATTTTAAGCAAAGTTAAGCTGACATTAAAAAGCGCTGACATATTTAGACACCTCGTATATTACCGGTAAGTTATAAAAACCACAATATTTATTTTGGAATCATTTTAGTTGCAATATTTCATCTCCAATCGTTTATTTTTCAGAAAATATTAATAACGCAAAAAATTTCACGGTTTTAAAATATCATTGAAGCACTCTGGGGAGAATTTAAAAGTGCCGTTGATGCAAGAATGCCCAAGCATTTATGGTTTTTTTTGTTTGTTTTTTTTTTGCCAAGAAGAATCAGCTGCTTTACCAACCGAGATAAAGAACCTCTTCTACAACTACCTCAAGAGGCTTCAGGCTGTCATTGATGTTAATGTGAGAAACGCAAAATATTAAGAGCTAGGCAGTGTAAACTTTCGATCAGGGTCATTGGACAAGTTTCTGTTGTCTTTATGATTTAGGTACACCGTTTAAGTAACACCGTTGTTTGACAATAAATGGCTTCACACAACCACTAACGATGAGTGGAAAAATGCTTTTGTTATTCATATTTTCTGATAAATGTGTAACCTTATAAGCACAACTACAATTATATGAAAATACACTTTTATTTCATGTCACACAAAAAACAAAATCGCATACTCTGTTTTTAATTAACTATATTTGGACTGTCATCGGGCGGCACTGTGGCCTTCCAGTTGGAAGGTTATCGGTTTGAGGCTCTCCGGTGACCTTCCTGGAAGGAGTTTGCATGTTCTCTATGTGCTTGCGTGGGTTTCCTCCGGGAACTCCGGTTTCCCCCACAATCCCAAAAAGCATGCGGTTAGGTAATTAAATAATCTAAATTCCCATTAGGTGTGAATGTGTGAGTGAATGTTGTCCTGCGATGGACTGGCGACCTCTCCAGGGTTAACTCTCGCCCAGTGTGCGCTGGAGATGACCGTGACCCTGAAACAGCTATAAACAGGTTGGAAAATGAATTAATGGACAATCATATTTAGAGATATGATATTTTGAGCTTCAGATTACCTTTAAAACAAATGGTTATATGTACACCTTTTAAATTTTGTCTAAAATAATCATTCAAGGTGTTTTATTTTTAATTAGCTTGCGCATCTACCCTAAATCATGCATTTTGTGTATTTCTGATAAATCTGTGTCAACTTTACTCTTTGTTGAATCCCCTATATATCAACAATGATTTTTCACATGATGTATTTTCCTAATTTGATAGGAAATCTGAAGACATTGTGGTAAATCTATATTTTTCTCTGCACCTAAAGTAAATTGAATGACTGTTAACATTGTTCTGATGAACCGGTAACACTTGAATTAATTTGAAAAGTGTAGAGCGAGACACAAGTGACTATGCTGATATTTTAATGTTCATATACCACACTCTGAATCCGTTTGATAAAACAATATTCATAAAAGGGATCATTTGTCCTGGAGAGCCACTATTCCATGTTCTAGGGAGTGTGTCTGCTGCTGAGAAACAGCACCAGTATATGGCCCAGCGTGATGCTGTTCTTTAGAGAAAGGCTGCTTATCTACAAAAGCCCAGAAACAAGTGGCATGACGATTAAAAACGTAAAGAAAATTAATGATTAGGTTAGAGAGAGAGAAATAGTGGTGCTGCGCTAAATATGATGAATATGATTCAAGACTTGAGTCACATCATGATGGTGTTCTGTGCTGTTTGCCTGAAGAAAACGGCTGAAATAAAGAATAAACTGAAAGAAAAAATAGATACAGAAATACATCACAGACATGCCTCTGAAACCAATAAAACTTATAATTTTTAAAAACAGATTACAGCCGTCTGGGAAAAAAAAAATAATTATTATCAATTGTTTTCACGATTTATTAGTTGCTGGTAATAAATGTGTTTCATAAAAAGTTTTGATCTGAAGAAATGTCTTTTAATGTCCTGTCAATTGTGTTTCTTTGTGAGACTTTTGTCATAAACTGTCACGGCTTTACTTCAGGGAACAGATCCACACTGAGGTAAATGATAAAGTCTTTATTATAATGTAAACTTAGGCAGCACCGTCTTCTTGGTGAGCGAACAATAAAAAGAAATAAACTGAAGATCTCTGGAACATCAGATGGCAAATCAGCCTCAGAACGCGACTAGGGAAGGGGAGCGTCTGGCTGTAGAATAAGCACAGAAGACCAAACCAATAAAAGACTCAGACATACGTGACGACTAAACAACAATACTTCAACAAAGGACCAAAGGAAAATCACCACCTAAATACCCAAGGGAAAATGCAGAACAGGTGAAGGGGGCGGAACTAAGGGATAACAGGTGACACAAGCAATAAACCCTAACATAAACCATAAACCATCAACCGTGATGAAACTATTACAAAAAATCTCTAGAGATCAAAAACTTGGGTAAGCATTGTGAATAAAGTTAAATTCTCTGTAAGAAAAGTTTAATCGTTCATTAAATCATCACACAGAATGCCTATAATGCAAAGCTTTGTTTTTTTTTTTATTTGTAGTCTTATAACAGTTATTTAGGAGAGAATAGAAATATACGCCCCTGATGAGTGTATAAAGATGAAGCAATTCCATCAAACTAATAAAACAAGAATAATTCAGATACACAACAACACTGTATTTCATAAAATATGTTTATTATGATCTTTTTTAGAGGTAGAAGGAAGAACCTGAAGCCCCTCTCCACTGTTTCGATTGGGGACGATGCTGGTTCTTGACATTTCTTCAGTGCATTTTCTCCCAGGTTTTACTAAAGTGAAGAAAAGCAAAAGAAAAGTGATAAGTATCTCCTCAGTGAAGGCGTTTGTTTGTTTGTTCATAGCCAAGACAACAGCAAAGGTTATTTCATGGCTGGAAGGCGGATAACTTTTTTGATCATTTCCAAAATCTTATGAGAACTGTGAAGTCGGCGCTCCATTTTGTTCTTGCCAGAAGACATTTTGTCTTGTTTTCAGACATTTGCTTCGAACTGCCTTAATATGAGGAATTAAATTCATCTTGTGGTCCCATATGACGCCTAGAAATTTGACTTCTTTTTCTACTTGAATGATTATGTGATCAAGGAATAGTTTTGGGTCGGGGTGAAGAGATTGAAGTTGGGAGAAGTGGATGCAAACTGTTTTTCCCTTTGAGAATCTGAAGCCCAGTGGTTGATTTTGTTTATACATGTTGGAGTTTATCCTCGATGTGATTAAGGTCCTGCAATGCAGATGTCGTCAACATATAAACTACAGACGATGTTTTTACTAATTTTCCAAGAACTAGTGGTACTCCTTGTTCTTGGGTTCCAGTGTTCGACCAAATATTCACGATTTGATCACGAAAGTTCCTCTTTGATAAGAATTCTGCAATGAACATGGGCAAATTTCCTCTAAATCCCAATGGGGTAGTCAGCCATAGAAGGGTGTCACTTGGGTAATTGGGTAAAGGATATGTGAACGTCACAAAGAAATCCAAGGGGCTGAAGTTTAACAAATGGAACGAGTAAAAACAAGACTTTACCTTTGCTCATTTGACCTTAAATGATTATGTGATATTACTTAGACCCTGTTTGACCCTGTTTCAGGGGCTTCCTCTTACGCATCCAGAACCAACGACGTCTCTGTTCTACAACGTGTTGATTTCTCAGTGGAATGAACCAGCTGTGCTCCTCGAGATCCTCCAGCCTCGCTCGAACTGCCGCATTATGGGCCAAACACTGGGTGATGAGGTCAGTGCATTCTGTAAAGAGAGCAGACACAGTCAGAAAGCGTTGAACTCTGTCTGATAAATCTTCAGTCTTTCACTGAGGCTGAGTGAAGGTGAGTTCGGCACTTACCAGCTGAGAGTTCAGAGTCCATGTGAAGGTCTCCGTGAAGAATCTCCCTCCTGTTTTTGAAGGGCACGTCGCGGTGCATTAACGTGTAGAGTACGACGCCCAGTCCCCACACATAAGCCGGGCCGGCGAGGAACGTAGGTTGACGGAAGATCTCTGGCGGGGCAAATTTTGAAGCTCCTGTAAGAGACACATTGTGAGTTTTATGATCAGACGTCACCAGGAGCAAAAACTGAAAGACCAACACACCTTCATAGTCCATGCTTAGGATGGGCCCGCTGGTAAATGAAAGCCCTAGGCCAAAATCAATAATTTTCAGCTCTAAACCGGGCTCAGCCACCAGGATGTTGGACAAATGAAGATCCCCGTGAAAAACTCCACAAGCGTTGCAGTGCTTTACTGCCTGGAGAAGCTGGTGTATCAAGCGGCGTGCCATATCTTCGTCAATGACCTTTGTATCCAACATGTAACTGAACAAGGTCTTGCAGGGCGCAGGGTACTCCATGATGAGAACGAGGTTCTTCTCACTCTCAAGCCACCGGTGAAGCTGGATGATGTTGGGGCAAGAGGTCCCCAGCTTCAGTAAACATGCCACTTCTGCCATCATGGGTTTAGAATAGCCATAATCGTTCTGGAAACAAAACGATGTGAAGATATTCAGATTTAATCAGACTCGGGATTAAGTGACACGCCCAGTGAAATCCTGAATTTGATTCATCCACTTACCATTTCGACATAATGGTCATATTTGTTCTTCTTTATGTACTTTATGGCAACCTGTAAATAACAAAAAAGAGAGAACATGATTCGTTTTTTTAAACCATGTGATGGCTTTTCTAGAACAATTATTTACGCAGTTCTGTATTTGTTTAATCCAGTTTTTATTCAACCACTTCAATAAAATTTTGAGTCTAAACTTGGCCAGAACTTTTTCACTGTTTTGGCAAATTAAACAATTTTTGGTGACAAATCTTTTTGAAACATACTGTGGAACTCTAATCCTTCACATTATGAAAAAAATCAAAGATGCGAAGGGTATCTCGAAAAATATTTTGTTTCAGGATACGCGTGGCTGACTACTCTGGGCTTCATGTGACTGCAGTGAATTCTACTCTCCTATTGGTCAGATCATACCTGTGACGCCTTCTCAGAAGCACTCTCTCCATCCCTTCACACACACCTTCGGTACTGTATACGCATGTGCTTGGTTTCGTGTTGGTGTGTACATATTCGATGATTTGTGTACATATTACTTTACATTATTTTTATTCTGTTTTCATTGTTTTATTATCATTTATTACATAAACAATGATTGAAAAAAGTAACTTGATTTTTCTCTGGTTTTCCGAGCCACTGCACGAATTAGGCATTTTATTGTCTCGAGGTAACACTGTATTTTGGGAAAGTGCTTTGAAACTGTTCTAACACTCAAGCCCACTTGTCATTGGTTGCATCAGAACCAGAAAGTGTATTTCAGTCTCGTGATCTCGATATCTCAAACAGGCAGTTTAAGAATTTAAAAGACTTTTTGCCAAAAAGAAAGGGCTGCTTTACCAACAGAGAAGATAAAGAACCTCATCAATAACTACCTCAAGAGACTTCAGGCTGTCATTGATGTTAAAAGGGAGAATACAAAATAGTATTTTTTGATCATATGGAGAGTTTCTGTTGTCATTTTGATTTAAAAATACTAAACACAGTTGTTTGATACACGGCTTCACACAACTGAGAAATAACAAACTTATAAACTTATGAGCACAACTGTAGTTTTGCTACAATAAAATTGTAATAGTCTAATTGTTACCCTTTTGTAAAGCACCTTACATGTTATGTGTCCAAGAAGAAAAGGATATAATTAAACTTTATTTTATAATTAAACTAACCAGGAGGAGATTGATGGTTTGATAAAAAAAAGCTCACTTTCTGGTTTTCTTTGTCCTTGTGACAGCCTTCGTATACATATCCAAACGCTCCTGATCCGATCTCGAGCCCAACTCGAAATTCAGACACCAAAGAACCTGAACGAGTCCAAGAACAAGATCAAACATCAGTGACACGATAATAACCTTTTGTTTATTCAGACACAAAACTACATCATGACAACGCGACCAATCAGAACAAAGCAGCTTAAATTAATTGACAAAAACATGATTAGACCAATAAACATTTACATACTGTTTAATTATGGCCTGTGACAAAAACTTATGACCACAGATGTGGTCATAAGTGTACACATTTTCTGATTTCTTGCCCATGTTTCCAAAAATATACACAAAAGCATTTTTTTCAACCCATAGTTAGTGATTGGGTGAAGCCATTTATTGGCAAACAACTGTTAAAAAAAGTTTTTAATGGATGTGTAATCTTATGAGCACAACTGTAGCTGTTCTAATCTAAAAAAACATGGTCAAATTAGAACTAATCTCCATTAGGCTGCTCCATCTGCTCAAAAACACTATATAAAAACATTGACTTGCTTATAAAACTATCTGGAAACTCTTAAGTTCATTAACTTCAGTTAAAAGGTTCAATGGTTTGAGGTGTAAAAAGAAAACTCACCAAATTTTAACCCCCTGCACTTAGAGGCGGGAGAATGAACCTCAAATCTTCCTCTGAGAGGCACAGCGGCTGGTTCTGCAGCTACATTTGGACCCTTTAGATCACTCCCTGGTGCGAGAGACTGGACACTGTCCTGGCCCCTGCAGAGGAGGAACCTGGCAGCTTGGGCACACCTCTGGTAGAAACGACCAGCTCTTTTCCTCCTAATGCTTTTTTCAGGTGTTTCTTTTTTCAGCGAAGTAGATCCTGACCCTTTAGAAACATCTGTAAAGGTTTTTTACATCAGAGTTACAACGACAACAGAGCATTGAAACTAGCTCAGGACTGGAGTTCAAGTCGTAAAGACTCACCATTGGGGACCTCAACACTGGAGTGAGACTGCGGAGATACCCAAGGAGATATCTCCTGATCTGAAGTTGACCGAAAAGCTCCAATAATTTGGTTTGGCAGACACTCTAGAACTGGATTGGTGTCTTCGGTTTGGATCCTCGATGGACCAGGAAGAGCTTCAGCATCAGCAGAAAACTGCTCCGTCGTATTCACAGAATCTAGAGCGATTCCAGGTCTGTGAGATTCTGACTGCGGTGGAGCCAGATCTGAAACTGGTGTTTGCTGGACCTCATGTGGAGCTGGAAGCGTTCCAATCTCCAGTTCTTCACAGATCTGCCCTGGCAGACATGGCAGGTCAAGATCGGCAGGATCTGCATGAGTCGGGGCCAGGACCCTGGAGATGTTTAGATCAGGTGCAGCACCAGTATCTGCCGGTGACAGATGAACCACCCTGTCCCAGTTAAAACGACGGAAAGGGCGTTTTGCAGCCTTCCAGAGTCTTCCAAAGAAAGCTGAGACTTTCCCACCCTTCCGCTTTTTCTCTAAAATAAAAAAAAACACAAACAGTGGTAAAGTTTAAAGTACTTTTTTTTATCAATCATAAATCGTCATGAAGATGTCAACTTTCAGCTGCCAGTGATGCGCGGGTTGATCCAAAACCCGTTTTTTTTTTTTTTTTACAAAATGCCATAATTCCATTAAACCAAGCACAGTGCTAAGAAGATGAGATGAAGATATCGGCAGCTAAAGTTTTAATGATGGTTTTTAGCATTCTACAAAGTCCAAAAGTCACGGGCAGATGAAAGGAGAGACTACGGGATAATGGTCACTTGACCTGGGAAGTGGTTAACTCCACCAATCGATGCAGTGTGTTCAATATCTGTAGGTTGGTTCTGACACCGTTTAACCAATCTAGCCACTTGAATGTCAATGTTGTTTGTTATTGTATTTTGTACAATTGCTCTTTAAAAAAACATTTATTTTGATGCCTTGGATTTATAGTGTTTCGCCACAGATCACAGAAAAAAAATATTGTAAAATAAATCTTTAAATGTTTCTTTTATGTTTATATGACTTTGAAGTGATTTAAGAAAGTTTGAAACAGAAAATGTATTTTTCCTCAAACCACTTTCGTGCTAAAGAAACGATGGTGATGGTGAAGCGATGGTGTTTTGGAGAAAAACTCTTCATGTTCACAGGAATAAAAGCAAACCTGTGTGTCTTGGGTCTTCTATTTGCCTGTTTAAAATGTTTTCCCTTGGAATTGCTGACGGAGCCATAAGAAAAAAATTGTTTTATTCATGATTCAAAAAGTTTTCATAAACATTGAATCATACCGGCCCTCTGCTTGAAGGAAATCTGTGAAATGTGACTGTGACATTTCTGGTTTAGATTGTCATTGATGTAGTATGACAAATTTAAGACTGAATTTGGCAATTTTTCTTAAACAATACTGTTGTTATTGTGCATTGGAATGCTTTGCCATGCCATGCTTGTTAGCGTTTAAATGTTCACAGCGTTTGCTATAGTTTTTAATTCCTCGTAAGCTCATATTTCTTTATTGGAATAAAATTCATTTTATGTTGTTACCAATATTGTATTCCTTAATCTATGTATTTCAATCTTTTTATTTTAATTGCTATACCTGTTGAATAAAACTGACTACTGACTTAAAAACATTCCATTGCAAAAGAGGACGTTTTAGTAGTTTTTAAAACGGATACTTTAACTCTACTTTCTTGGCAAGTAATTCCAGGTTAAACATCAAAAATCCTTCTAAAAATAAGTATAATGTAATTTATTAAGGATTTTATTGAATTAAGAGAAAAGACTGTTCTGGATTGCTCATTAAAAAGAGAATAAACATTAAGAGAAAAATTCTTTCATTTACAGTTTTATTTAACACGGATTTAAAATGTTTTAATGGTCTACGGGAGCTAGAAATAATAATAATAATTACTAGAGGAACTAGTTTGAACAGATTGTTAATGTAACGTTATGTGTTTTTCAAAGAGCGAATAGCTGTTGACGGTAAATCCTGAAAGAACGGGACATTTGAGGGTCTTGTTTAATCTCGTGGTGTCTGCAAGAGAAACTTTAACTCTCCTTCTGAGGTAACAGAAGCCATCTCGGTGCACTTTCTCTCCTCTTTCAGCTCGGCGACTTTCACAGATTCAGAGGAATAACACAGAGCGATCTACAGCAGTCAAGTTTCTGGTTTGATCTTCTCGAGCTTCAAAAGCTAACAAACTCTCTAGAAGAGGTTCTATTCTATGACGTCACCTTTAATGTTGTTATTTGAACCACTGCATGGTTGGTCACGAAAAACACAGATACATAATTAATTTGAAATTAATGCTGGTTAAATACCAGTATATTTGCGCAACAACGACCAAATGTTACTGGATTTAACGCATGTACTCCTTAGCCTTCTGTTCCGATTTAAAACTCTCTCTCGAGCATGTATTTTATATTTTAATTGTTCATTACAACCTCTGAATTTGAACCGATGTTCCAACTGGAGTTTGTGAAAGAATGACTATTTCTGTATTCTTTCCTATTGTAAAATTTACATTGTTAAAATAAAGCATTTTAAAAACGTGTGTGGTCACGTGACCCTCGGCCGGCGCGAAATTCATAATCACGCTACATAAACTACAAAAAGCAAATACAAAACTAATTGATTTAGATTTTGAACCTCAGTTTCTATACCTTTTGTATTGATATATTATTAATATAAATCAATATGTATTACTTACCAGCAACTTTGATAATTAAAAAATTAACATATGTGGCAAGCTAGCTTACGTAAATAAATAACAGAGTTCGTAGCCGATAATTATCGTTTTAAAACATACATATTTGAAATATTCATCAATTTTATATTGTGCTGTTTTTCAATATATTCTAATACTACTTCGTGTGTGGAGTCTCTGGAAAAAGGTGTTATGCCAAAAGTTCTCAATTATAATATTCCAACCTTCAGAAGATAATCTTTCTTTTATTGTGTTATATTTAATCAAACTACAGATCTTATGTGCTGTTGACATTTGGAGTTGCGCAACAATTCAGTTTTATGTTGCAATTGTATCTGGCAAATACAAATAAAAGCAAGTGCAGAAACACTTGTGTGTTTTGTTTTATTTAACAGGGACCAACAGACTTAATTTTTGAGAAAAAAATACATTGTATGAGTAAGAAAGTAGCTCTGGGTAGCACTGTGGCCTTCCAGTTACAAAGTTGTTGGTTCGAGGCTCGCCAGTGATCTTTCTGGAAGGAGTTTGCATGTTCTCCCCGTGCTTGCGTGGGTTTCCTCCAGGTACTCCGGTTTCCCCCACAATCCCAAAAACATGCGGTTAGGTTAATTGAATAATCCAAAATTTTAGGTGTGAATGTGTGAGTAAATGTTTCCCTGTGATGGACTGGCGACCTGTCCAGGGTGTACCGCCGCCTCTCGCCCAATGGAGATAGGCACCGGCAGACCCCCATGACCCCGAAAGGGAATAAGCGGATTTGAAAATGAATGAATAATCATAACTGTTACTGTCTCTCAGCAACTTCCTGTTTATACTGTATTTCCTGTTCTATCCAAGATGTCAACCAGACAATACTTTTTTTAATTGTTTTTTTTTTTTCTATTACAAGGCGCTGTTGAGATTTGTAAAAATAAAGCTCAATAGAATACAAAACGAATTTATTTAGATGTTGAATGTTCCATCTCAGTTTCTATTGCAGCCAATCTCAGGAGATACAAATCTAAACCATTTCCACACAACTCAAGAAACTGCCTCTCTTGAAAACAACTTCAGTTTTGTCCGCACACATAGCCATGCTTTTTAATTATGATTACTGGGCGTGAATTACTGAGGGAGAAGTCTTTTTTTATTTTAACATCAACATTTACCACAAATTCTGATTTGATTTTGCAAATTAATTGTCCGTCTTTAGCGACAACACGGACTGTTTCGCTGCAACCTTAATGAGACACACCTAAATTAAGCTCTTCTTGGTTTGTTTGAAGCTACTGGTCTGTGGACCAAAGCAGACCAGTTGGAAGTGTCCATCCTACAGTAGCTGTATCCCACACCAGGTTCTGCATCCTTCAAAATGCAGATTTCATTGCTGCTTGCATGCCAACGTTGCGTAAAGACTGTTCCATTTCGCCGAAAATCCTTCAAATGCAGCCTTTTTTCTATCTCTACCATCCTTCATGGCCTCACATATGCCAAGTTGTTCGAGGTACAGTAGTTCAAGCTATTCTTGAAATGTATGAAGTGCTAGTGGCATTTTAAAAAAATCATAGTTTTATTTTAAAAATGACATTAACTCTTAGAAGTCTTTGCACGCGCCAATCACAGCAGCTGTTATTTCAAATATAACGAGTAATATATTTTGATTTCAAATATAATGGGTAGCATTTAAGTATTACAAGAGTTATGACACATTAATTACAAGTTCATTCAAAGTGAAATGTGAGAGTGTTTTAAATGAGATGATTAGAATTTTGCAGGTAGTTGCATAACACTTGATTTTTGCTACAAATTATAAAAAACGTTCATTGTCAATATTTGAGGTTTTTGTAGTAAACAAATGACAAAAATGAATACTCTGAATTTTATTTTTTGTACAATTTGAGTTTTTTGTGGAATTCTTGTGCAATGTAATTAAAAAAAATCTTTGTTAAAAAAGAAGCTCAAGCATCGGCACAAAAACAGTTTCAAAGGTATGTTTCGGCAAATTACAGTAGACTTTTTAGGGTTAAATACGCTAGCCACCTAAATGTGACGTATACAAACTGTTGGTACATGTAATTTTGTTGTAGGGAGCAAGGAGCTGACGGAGGAGTTTATAAAACTACTATGGTGAGAATGAAGCTAGATTGTCCCATTTACCAATTGTTGATGCAGGCTTCAGAGTATCCTCCAAAGTCGTAGCCTCTGGAGACTCGGTAGGCTACGTCCTCTGAAGGATGCAGAACCTGAATTGGCCAGTGTGTTAAACCTGAAGCTTGACACTGAGAGGCGAGAACTCACACAATGCAACCCCAACAGAAGAGTTTGAAACTATGCAAAGGGCATGAGGTGAGGGGATCTGAACTCGAACACTAAAGTTTCAAACACGACATAAACTGATCACATTGTAAGTTGAAGATGTTGTGAATGTGTTCAGTGGGATCTGGTGTGTGATAGATTTCATTGCTCTCCTCTGAGAAGTAAAGTCTGAAGCTCCTGAAGCATCTTGGGCATCCTGTGAAGAAATCCCACTAAAACATTCTGTTGATGGCTGATAGGCAGTGGTCTACTCTACAGTGACAGTTATCTTTTATCGATTCAATTGCCTTGAAAATAGTTGAGTGTTTAAATATGTAGCAGCTGTTATTCTCTCCTTATTTGTCTTTCTACTATTTTGCTTCTCTCTAAATCTCTCTTTCTCTCTATTTCATTCTTTCTCCTCTCATTTTTTCTCCCTCCTCTCTTTCCCTATATCTTTCTCTTGGCTCTCTATTTTTATCTCTCTGTCTTTCTATCTTGTATTTCTATTTTTGTTCTCTCACTCTTTCTGTCTCTAACTTTCTCTCTCTTTTCAATCTATCTGTTTCTCTTCCATTTCACTCTCTCCTTTCTTTTCACTCCTCTCTTCTCTCTCTCTTCATGCTATATCTGTGTATCTTCTTTTATTCTTTCTCTCTCTCTCTCTCTCTCTCTCTCTCTCTCTCTCTCTCTCTCTCTCTCTCTCTCGTCCATCTCTGCATCTGATGCATTGCTTGTATGCAAGCAGATTTTGTCAGGACCTGTCATTCTATGACTTAAGTTTTTTCATGTTATGATTTTGTTTCTCCACTAGATGTCCTCATTTCTTCCTATGTGTTGCTTTAGGCCAGTAATTACCTGATTGTTTTCACATGTGCCCTGATATGTATTGTGTATTTAAGTTGACTATTTTTCCCTGTTTCCTTGCTCAGTTATTGCTGATGCTAGCCTGTGGTAATCGTGAGTCCTTCCTTGTTTTGTCAGAGTTCTTTGTTCCCTTGCCTTGTTCCTGGTTATTTTTTATGGACTGTTTTCCCTGCTCAAGTTTTATGCTCTAGAGATATTTTTCCTGTTGGCCATTTTGTTCCTCCGTTAATCTAAGCCCTAATTTTGTCTCTGCATTTTTTTGTTCCTACTTTGGATTTTTGTTTTTTTTGTAAATAAATCTCTGGCCTAAGCACCATCTTTATTGTTGGAGTAGTCACCTTCCTGTGGCTGAGTGGTAAAACCGTCAGACTTGACACTGGAGACCCGGGTTCTAACCTGGTCCCTGACAGAATAACTGAGCCAAAAAATCAACATGAACCAAGTGGCACCCAACCCTCAGGAACTTCTTGCCACAGTGGCCCAACAGGCTTCTACTGTCCAGCGACATGAGCAAGTCCTTGTGCAGCAAGAAACACTCATGGCCAAACACTCCCAGATTGTCCCCTTTCTGACATAATGAATTCTATTCATCAACTTTTCGATAGACTACCTTCCAGCCCTACTCCTAACCCTTCTGAAGCCTCAGTACCCAATACAGAGACTTGAGTGACCTCTCCCCTGACAGAACCTCGCCTTCCCCCACCGCAATGCTTCTCAGGCGATCCTAGTGTGTGTGATGGGTTCCTAACCCAATGTGCTCTAACTTTTGAATTACAGCCATCTACCTTCCCCTCAGATCGGGCCAAGATTGCGTATGTAATCACCCTGTTGTCTGGTAAGGCTCTTTCATGGGCCACTTTCACATTTGGAAAGCTAAGGCTCCTTTCTGGTCCAGTTTCACGGCTTTCGAAGAATAATTTAAGCGTGTCTTCCAGAGAACCTGCACTGGACCTTGAGACATTGATGGACCAAGCTATCCATCTTGATAATCGTCTGAGGGAAAGGAAGCTGAAAGGAAGCGATTTTTTCAATTGTCTTATTTAGTGCTGACTTCAGGGCACTGATTTGACCATGGAGACCATTTTGAGACAGAATTCAACAAACTGTTGTGGTTGACACAGGGACCTCTAGTGACCAGGTTTCGTGGGGCTCTGCTGTAGTTAAAAATGGGCCGGCCTTGGATTTTTGAGTTCTCTTCAGCAATTTTCTTGTCCCCTGACCTTTCAAAACTGTCTCCAGTCTCTTCAAATCTTTTATAAGCATCTGTACTTGACGCTGAAACTCATCGAAGGTGTCAACCACATCAGCAGTGGATCTGGTCTTCAGCCTCTTGATAATCAACACTTTAGTCTCTGAGTGAATCTTAGTCATGTTTGCAGAGGTCTAGTTGCAGTTGATGTGAAAGGTCTAGTGCACTGTTTTTTTTTATACACCTGTTACCTGATTGATCCTTTATTAGTCACAGGTGAAGCTCAGATGACGAGGCGACAGCACGTGCCTATGCAAAGATTGACTTCACCAAGCTGTGAATATTACAATAAAAAAAGTTATCAATAAAGTAATACAAAATAAAGGCTACGGCCAAAAAATAATCTTTAAAATAATAATAATACTAATACTTGTTATTTTCATAGTTTTAATCTGTTAAAAAAAAGTAAATCCGTAAAATTGACAGTACATCCGATGCAATCCCATTAAACCAATTACGATGCCAACCGTACTGCCAACCACAGCTGCCTGTATTTTACTGTACAATTTACAGTTTATTTTTTACAGTGCACTACAGCAGATGCAATCCCGTTAAACCAATTCCAGTGCTAGCGTATTTTTTATGGTAAAGTTCTGACAACCACAGCTGCCAATATTTTGCCATAAAATTCACTGTTTATTTTTACAGTGCAGTACAAGAAGTCGAAGAAGGAGAGGAGGGAGAAGGATTCGTCGACAGAAAGAGAAGAGGAAAGGCAGGAGTAAAGATCTGAGAATAGGGACTGTTAACGTTGGTACAATGACAGGGAAGGGTAGAGAGCTGGCGGACATGATGGAGAGAAGAAGGTAGATATTCTGTGCGTGCAGGAGACCAGGTGGAAGGGTAGCAAAGCGCGTAGTATTGGAGGGGGATACAAACTGTTTTACTATGGTGTGGATAGGAAGAGAAATGGGGTAGGAGTGATCCTGAAGGAGGAGTTTGTGAGGCATGTTTAAGAGGTGAAAAGAGTGTCAGACAGGGTGATCAGTTTGAAGTTAGAAATTGAAGGGGTGATGTTGAATGTAGTGAGTGGTTATGCTCCACAAGTAGGCTGTAAGTCGGAAGAGAAGGAGAGATTTTGAAGTGAGTTGGATGAGGTGATTGAGAGTGTTCCCAGAGGAGAGCGAGTAGTAGTGGGAGCAGATTTCAACGGGCATGTTGGCGAGGGCAACAGAGGTGATGAGGAGGTGATGGGCAGGTTCGGTGTTGAGTAAAGGAACCTAGAAGGACAGATGGTGGTGGACTTTGCCAAGAGGATGGAAATGGCTGTAGTTAATACTTATTTCCAGAAGAGGGAGGAACATAGAGTTACCTACAAGAGTGAAGGTAGGAGTACGCAGGTAGACTACATCCTTTGTAGACGAGCCAATCTGAGAGAGATCAGAGACTGTAAAGTAGTGGTAGGAGAGAGTGTAGCCAGACAGCATCGGATGGTGATGTGTAGGATGGTTCTGGTGGTCAAGAAGAAGAGAGGAGGAAACATTGAAAAGAAGACCAAGTGGAGGAAGTTGAAAAAGGAAGAAGATTGTGAGGAATTCAGACAGAAGCTGAGACAGGCTTTGGGTGGTCAGGAAGAGCTTCCAGATGACTGGGAAACTACAGCACAATTGATCAGGGAGACAGGAAGAAAGGTGCTAGGTGTGTCAGCTGGAAGGAGGAAAGAAGATAAAGAAACATGGTGGTGGAATGAGGAAGTACAGGACATCATCCAGAGGAAAAGGCTAGCTAAAAAGAAGTGGGACATTGAAAGGACTGAAGAAAGTTGACAGGACTACAAGGAATCGCAGCGCAGAGTGAAGAGGGAGGTGGCAAAGGCCAAACAGAAAGCATATGATGAGTTGTATGCCAGGTTAGACACGAGGGAAGGCGAGAAGGAATTGTATAGATTAGCGAGACAGAGAGAGACAGAGATGGGAAGGATGTGCAACAGATAAGGGTGATTAAAGATAGAGATGGAAAGGTGCTAACAAGTGAGGAGAGTGTGCTGAGAAGATGGAAGGAGTATTTTGAGGAGTTGATGAATGAGGAGAATGAAAGGTAAAGAAGGGAGGAAGATGTGAATATTGTAGAGCAGGAAGTTGAAAAGATTAGAAAGGATGAGGTGAGGAAGGCTCTGGGGAGAATGAAGAGTGGAAAGGCTGTTGGTCCAGATGACATACCAGTGGAGGTGTGGAAGTGTCTAGAAGAGACAGCAGTGGAGTTCCTGTCTAGGTTATTCAACAGGATTTTAGAGAGTGAGAAGATGCCTGAGGAATGGAGGAAAAGTGTCCTAGTACCAATCTTTAAGAACAAGGGTGATGTGCAGAGTTGTAACAACTACAGAGGCATAAAGTTGATGAGCCACACAATGAAACTTTGGGAAAGGGTAGTGGGAGCTAGGCTAAGAAGAGAAGTGGATATTTGTGAGCAGCAGTATGGCGTCATGCCCAGGAAGAGCACTACTGATGCAATTTTTGCTCTGAGACTGTTAATGGAGAAGTACAGAGATGGTCAGAAGGAGCTTCACTGCGTCTTTGTGGATTTAGAAAAAGCGTATGACAGGGTGCCGAGAGAGGAGCTATGGTCCTGTATGAGGAGGTCAGGAGTGGCAGAGAAGTACGTCAGAGTAGTTCAGGATATGTATGAGAGAAGTAAGACAGCGGTGAGATGTGCTGTCGGTCAGACAAAGGAGTTCAAAGTGGAGGTGGGGCTACATCAAGGATCAGCTTTGAGTCCCTTCTTATTTGCTATGGTGATGGACAGGTTGACAGATGAGGCCAGACAGGAATCTCCATGGACAATGATGTTTGCAGATGACATTGTGATCTGTAGT
Organism: Danionella cerebrum; assembly: GCA_007224835.1. Lineage (NCBI taxonomy): Eukaryota > Metazoa > Chordata > Actinopteri > Cypriniformes > Danionidae > Danionella > Danionella cerebrum. The sequence goes on along the minus strand of SRMA01027364.1, from coordinate 110,113 downwards.
GAGAGCAGAGAGCAGGTCAAGGAAAACCTGGAAAGTTGGAGGTCAGCTCTAGAAACAGGGGGTTACAGGGGGCTGAGGTCAAGAAGGTGCAGGAGTTTAGGTATTTGGGGTCAACAGTCCAGTGTGACGGGGAGTGTGGAAAAGAGGTGAAGAGACGAGTGCAGGCAGGTTGGAGTGGGTGGAGAAAAGTGTCAGGGGTGTTGTGTGACAGAAGACTGTCAGCAAGAATCAAAGGAAAGGTGTACAGAACAGTAGTGAGACCAGCCACTATGTATGGGTTGGAAACTGTGGCAGTGAGGAAGAGACAAGAGGCAGAGATGGAAGTAGCAGAGATGAGGATGTTGAGGTTCAGTTTAGGAGTGACGAGGATGGACAAGATTAGGAATGAGCACATCAGAGGGACAGCTCAGGTTGGTTGTTTTGGAGACAAAGTCAGAGAGGCCAGATTGAGATGGTTTGGACATGTGCAGAGGAGGGATAGTGGTTATATTGGTAGAAGGATGTTGGAGATGGAGATGCCAGGCAAGAGGTCAAGAGGAAGACCAAAGACAAGATATATGGATGTGCTGAAAGAGGACATGAAGGTAGTTGGTGCAAGAGTAGAGGATACTGAGGACAGAGTTAGGTGGAAAAGGATGATTCGCTGTGGTGACCCCTAAACTGGGAACAGCCGAAAGGAAAAGAAGAAGAAGTACAGTGGATGAAACCCCATTAAACAAATCACGGTGCTACTGTATTTCATATGGTAAGGTTCTGGGAACCACAGCTGCTGGTGTTTTACCATAAAATTCAGTTTATTTTTTACAGTGTTGAACAGCTTTTTCATGATTGAACTTCAGCTCTGTGAGAAATGTGTATAGATGAATATTCTTCGACTTGCCCACTCCCCATTTCTTCCACAGGAACTTTCAACAGGTTTCTGCCGTACATTCTGATGGGAAGTCTCACCATCCTCTCCTCAGTGTCCAACCTGTTCCTGCCAGAGACCTTCAGAGAAGATCTCCCAGAGACACTGGAGCAGATGCAGAACAGCAAGAGGTAGCAACACAGCGTCTCATTGTTAAGTCTAGCAAAAGCTACCTCTCCTATGCCTCACCGCATACCTCTGTTCCCAAATCAGTCTTTGTTGGAGAAGCAGAGTCACTCGCGCAGGGGAAGGAAAGGTGGTGGCTGCAGAGAGAGAGGAGAAACTCTGAGAGGAAACAGAGGAGAAAAGGAATACTCTCCACGGATGCAGTGGGCTTTGAAGACTGGTTTCTTGATTGCTACATTTTTCCTTAAAAACTACCATTCTTGTGATTTACAATAACTTATGACATTGAATCCAACACAAATAATCGATATCTTAATTTTGTTAATTTTAAAATGCTGTGTTTTATAGATTGGTATCATGAGTGAATCCATGGCGAACAATGGCGCCTTTTTAACGTAAAATTTATTTAAGTTAAAGTTATTTCAATTACGTTTTCTGACATATTTGTTATATGAACACTCAAATTAAACGATTGTTTTCATAATTATAAAACCTTTGTAAACGACAAAATAACTTTATTTGTAGTTGTTACGGCAGCCATCTTTGTTAAAGAAATGTGCCGACTTGCGTGGTGCATGCTGGGAAATCAAACCTGAACTGTACATAAATTACGGTAAGTTAGAGAGAGAGAAATAGTGGTGCTGCGCTAAATATGATGAATATGATTCAAGACTTGAGTCACATCATGATGGTGTTCTGTGCTGTTTGCCTGAAGAAAACGGCTGAAATAAAGAATAAACTGAAAGAAAAAATAGATACAGAAATACATCACAGACATGCCTCTGAAACCAATAAAACTTATAATTTTTAAAAACAGATTACAGCCGTCTGGGAAAAAAAAAATAATTATTATCAATTGTTTTCACGATTTATTAGTTGCTGGTAATAAATGTGTTTCATAAAAAGTTTTGATCTGAAGAAATGTCTTCTAATGTCCTGTCAATTGTGTTTCTTTGTGAGACTTTTGTCATAAACCATCAAACGTGACCAAACTAATACAAAAAATCTCTAGAGATCAAAAACTTGGGTAAGCATTGTGAATAAAGTTAAATTCTCTGTAAGAAAAGTTTAATCGTTCATTAAATCATCACACAGAATGCCTATAATGCAAAGCTTTGTTTTTTTTTTATTTGTAGTCTTATAACAGTTATTTAGGAGAGAATAGAAATATACGCCCCTGATGAGTGTATAAAGATGAAGCAATTCCATCAAACTAATAAAATAAGAATAATTCAGATACACAACAACACTGTATTTCATAAAATATGTTTATTATGATCTTTTTTTTTTTTTTTACGGAGCAGCGAGTGGACTTTCAGGCTCATCTTCAGGAAGAACCTGAACCCCCTCTCCACTGTTTCGATTGGGGACGATGCTGGTTCTTGACATTTCTTCAGTGCATTTTCTCCCAGGTTTTACTAAAGTGAAGAAAAGCAAAAGAAAAGTGATAAGTATCTCCTCAGTGAAGGCATTTGTTTGTTTGTTCATAGCCAAGACAACAGCAAAGGTTATTTCATGGCTATATGTTGTAATTAGTATAAAAAGGGTTAAAACTTATTGAAAAATATATGTTTTCTAAACTATTAAAGCAAGCATGGTAAGTCAGTTTTGAAAATAAAATGTAATGTCTGCTGGGAACTGAGAGGATTTCTTTTAAGTTTCAGATTTCAGATGTTGTTTCCTCATGGAATCATATACAGGGCATTCCGTCAGCAGACGTCTGACCGAGAGTCTGCATTTACACTGTTTACACTCTGGGGCAGTTTCTCCTTTGAGTAAAAAGCTGTGGGTCAGTCTAGTGCGACCTATTCAGCTTCTAGTAAAGACGACTTGTTCTCTTCTGATCTCAGGTTTATGATATTGTGCTCCAACTTTAGGCTGAATGTATTTTATTTCTTTAGTTGTTTCTCCCATTCTGATTGCCATTCCGTCTGGGTAAGGGAAGTTATTTGCTTCGAACTGCCTTAATATGAGGAATTAAATTCATCTTGTGGTCCCATATGACGCCTAGAAATTTGACTTCTTTTTCTACTTGAATGATTATGTGATCAAGGAATAGTTTTGGGTCGGGGTGAAGAGATTGAAGTTGGGAGAAGTGGATGCAAACTGTTTTTCCCTTTGAGAATCTGAAGCCCAGTGGTTGATTTTGTTTATACATGTTGGAGTTTATCCTCGATGTGATTAAGGTCCTGCAATGCAGATGTCGTCAACATATAAACTACAGACGATGTTTTTACTAATTTTCCAAGAACTAGTGGTACTCCTTGTTCTTGGGTTCCAGTGTTCGACCAAATATTCACGATTTGATCACGAAAGTTCCTCTTTGATAAGAATTCTGCAATGAACATGGGCAAATTTCCTCTAAATCCCAATGGGGTAGTCAGCCATAGAAGGGTGTCACTTGGGTAATTGGGTAAAGGATATGTGAACGTCACAAAGAAATCCAAGGGGCTGAAGTTTAACAAATGGAACGAGTAAAAACAAGACTTTACCTTTGCTCATTTGACCTTAAATGATTATGTGATATTACTTAGACCCTGTTTGACCCTGTTTCAGGGGCTTCCTCTTACGCATCCAGAACCAACGACGTCTCTGTTCTACAACGTGTTGATTTCTCAGTGGAATGAACCAGCTGTGCTCCTCGAGATCCTCCAGCCTCGCTCGAACTGCCGCATTATGGGCCAAACACTGGGTGATGAGGTCAGTGCATTCTGTAAAGAGAGCAGACACAGTCAGAAAGCGTTGAACTCTGTCTGATAAATCTTCAGTCTTTCACTGAGGCTGAGTGAAGGTGAGTTCGGCACTTACCAGCTGAGAGTTCAGAGTCCATGTGAAGGTCTCCGTGAAGAATCTCCCTCCTGTTTTTGAAGGGCACGTCGCGGTGCATTAACGTGTAGAGTACGACGCCCAGTCCCCACACATAAGCCGGGCCGGCGAGGAACGTAGGTTGACGGAAGATCTCTGGCGGGGCAAATTTTGAAGCTCCTGTAAGAGACACATTGTGAGTTTTATGATCAGACGTCACCAGGAGCAAAAACTGAAAGACCAACACACCTTCATAGTCCATGCTTAGGATGGGCCCGCTGGTAAATGAAAGCCCTAGGCCAAAATCAATAATTTTCAGCTCTAAACCGGGCTCAGCCACCAGGATGTTGGACAAATGAAGATCCCCGTGAAAAACTCCACAAGCGTTGCAGTGCTTTACTGCCTGGAGAAGCTGGTGTATCAAGCGGCGTGCCATATCTTCGTCAATGACCTTTGTATCCAACATGTAACTGAACAAGGTCTTGCAGGGCGCAGGGTACTCCATGATGAGAACGAGGTTCTTCTCACTCTCAAGCCACCGGTGAAGCTGGATGATGTTGGGGCAAGAGGTCCCCAGCTTCAGTAAACATGCCACTTCTGCCATCATGGGTTTAGAATAGCCATAATCGTTCTGGAAACAAAACGATGTGAAGATATTCAGATTTAATCAGACTCGGAATTAAGTGACACGCCCAGTGAAATCCTGAATTTGATTCATCCACTTACCATTTCGACATAATGGTCATATTTGTTCTTCTTTATGTACTTTATGGCAACCTGTAAATAACAAAAAAGAGAGAACATGATTCGTTTTTTTAAACCATGTGATGGCTTTTCTAGAACAATTATTTACGCAGTTCTGTATTTGTTTAATCCAGTTTTTATTCAACCACTTCAATAAAATTTTGAGTCTAAACTTGGCCAGAACTTTTTCACTGTTTTGGCAAATTAAACAATTTTTGGTGACAAATCTTTTTGAAACATACTGTGGAACTCTAATCCTTCACATTATGAAAAAAATCAAAGATGCGAAGGGTATCTCGAAAAATATTTTGTTTCAGGATACGCGTGGCTGACTGCTCTGGGCTTCATGTGACTGCAGTGAATTCTACTCTCCTATTGGTCAGATCATACCTGTGACGCCTTCTCAGAAGCACTCTCTCCATCCCTTCACACACACCTTCGGTACTGTATACGCATGTGCTTGGTTTCGTGTTGGTGTGTACATATTCGATGATTTGTGTACATATTACTTTACATTATTTTTATTCTGTTTTCATTGTTTTATTATCATTTATTACATAAACAATGATTGAAAAAAGTAACTTGATTTTTCTCTGGTTTTCCGAGCCACTGCACGAATTAGGCATTTTATTGTCTCGAGGTAACACTGTATTTTGGGAAAGTGCTTTGAAACTGTTCTAACACTCAAGCCCACTTGTCATTGGTTGCATCAGAACCAGAAAGTGTATTTCAGTCTCGTGATCTCGATATCTCAAACAGGCAGTTTAAGAATTTAAAAGACTTTTTGCCAAAAAGAAAGGGCTGCTTTACCAACAGAGAAGATAAAGAACCTCATCAACAACTACCTCAAGAGACTTCAGGCTGTCATTGATGTTAAAAGGGAGAATACAAAATAGTATTTTTTGATCATATGGAGAGTTTCTGTTGTCATTTTGATTTAAAAATACTAAACACAGTTGTTTGATACACGGCTTCACACAACTGAGAAATAACAAACTTATAAACTTATGAGCACAACTGTAGTTTTGCTACAATAAAATTGTAATAGTCTAATTGTTACCCTTTTGTAAAGCACCTTACATGTTATTTGTCCAAGAAGAAAAGGATATAATTAAACTTTATTTTATAATTAAACTAACCAGGAGGAGATTGATGGTTTGTTAAAAAAAAGCTCACTTTCTGGTTTTCTTTGTCCTTGTGACAGCCTTCGTATACATATCCAAACGCTCCTGATCCGATCTCGAGCCCAACTCGAAATTCAGACACCAAAGAACCTGAACGAGTTCAAGAACAAGATCAAACATCAGTGACACGATAATAACCTTTTGTTTATTCAGACACAAAACTACATCATGACAACGCGACCAATCAGAACAAAGCAGCTTAAATTAATTGACAAAAACATGATTAGACCAATAAACATTTACATACTGTTTAATTATGGCCTGTGCCAAAAACTTATGACCACAGATGTGGTCATAAGTGTACACATTTTCTGATTTCTTGCCCATGTTTCCAAAAATATACACAAAAGCATTTTTTTCAACCCATAGTTAGTGACTGGGTGAAGCCATTTATTGGCAAACAACTGTTAAAAAAAAGTTTTTAATGGATGTGTAATCTTATGAGCACAACTGTAGCTGTTCTAATCTAAAAAAACATGGTCAAATTAGAACTAATCTCCATTAGGCTGCTCCATCTGCTCAAAAACACTATATAAAAACATTGACTTGCTTATAAAACTATCTGGAAACTCTTAAGTTCATTAACTTCAGTTAAAAGGTTCAATGGTTTGAGGTGTAAAAAGAAAACTCACCAAATTTTAACCCCCTGCACTTATAGGCGGGGGAATGAACCTCAAATCTTCCTCTGAGAGGCACAGCGGCTGGTTCTGCAGCTACATTTGGACCCTTTAGATCACTCCCTGGTGCGAGAGACTGGACACTGTCCTGGCCCCTGCAGAGGAGGAACCTGGCAGCTTGGGCACACCTCTGGTAGAAACGACCAGCTCTTTTCCTCCTAATGCTTTTTTCAGGTGTTTCTTTTTTCAGCGAAGTAGACGCTGACCCTTTAGAAACATCTGTAAAGGTTTTTTTACATCAGAGTTACAACGACAACAGAGCATTGAAACTAGCTCAGGACTGGAGTTCAAGTCGTAAAGACTCACCATTGGGGACCTCAACACTGGAGTGAGACTGCGGAGATACCCAAGGAGATATCTCCTGATCTGAAGTTGACCGAAGAGCTCCAATAATTTGGTCTGGCAGACACTCTAGAACTGGATTGGTGTCTTCGGTTTGGATCCTCGATGGACCAGGAAGAGCTTCAGCATCAGCAGAAAACTGCTCCGTCGTATTCACAGAATCCAGAGCGATTCCAGGTCTGTGAGATTCTGACTGCGGTGGAGCCAGATCTGAAACTGGTGTTTGCTGGACCTCATGTGGAGCTGGAAGCGTTCCAATCTCCAGTTCTTCGCAGATCTGCCCTGGCAGACATGGCAGGTCAAGATCGGCAGGATCTGCATGAGTCGGGGCCAGGACCCTGGAGATGTTTAGATCAGGTGCAGCACCAGTATCTGCCGGTGACAGATGAACCACCCTGTCCCGGTTAAAACGACGGAAAGGGCGTTTTGCAGCCTTCCAGAGTCTTCCAAAGAAAGCTGAGACTTTCCCACCCTTCCGCTTTTTCTCTAAAATAAAAAAAAACACAAACAGTGGTAAAGTTTAAAGTACTTTTTTTTTATCAATCATAAATCGTCATGAAGATGTCAACTTTCAGCTGCCAGTGATGCGCGGGTTGATCCAAAACTCGTTTTTTTTTTTTTTTTTTACAAAATGCCATAATTCCATTAAACCAAGCACAGTGCTAAGAAGATGAGATGAAGATATCGGCAGCTAAAGTTTTAATGATGGTTTTTAGCATTCTACAAAGTCCAAAAGTCACGGGCAGATGAAAGGAGAGACTACGGGATAATGGTCACTTGACCTGGGAAGTGGTTAACTCCACCAATCGATGCAGTGTGTTCAATATCTGTAGGTTGGTTCTGACACCGTTTAACCAATCTAGCCACTTGAATGTCAATGTTGTTTGTTATTGTATTTTGTACAATTGCTCTTTAAAAAAACATTTATTTTGATGCCTTGGATTTATAGTGTTTCGCCACAGATCACAGAAAAAAAATATTGTAAAATAAATCTTTAAATGTTTCTTTTATGTTTAAATGACTTTGAAGTGATTTAAGAAAGTTTGAAACAGAAAATGTATTTTTCCTCAAACCACTTTCGTGCTAAAGAAACGATGGTGATGGTGAAGCGATGGTGTTTTGGAGAAAAACTCTTCATGTTCACAGGAATAAAAGCAAACCTGTGTGTCTTGGGTCTTCTATTTGCCTGTTTAAAATGTTTTCCCTTGGAATTGCTGACGGAGCCATAAGAAAAAAATTGTTTTATTCATGATTCAAAAAGTTTTTATAAACATTGAATCATACCGGCCCTCTGCTTGAAGGAAATCTGTGAAATGTGACTTTGACATTTCTGGTTTAGATTGTCATTGATGTAGTATGACAAATTTAAGACTGAATTTGGCAATTTTTCTTAAACAATACTGTTGTTATTGTGCATTGGAATGCTTTGCCATGCCATGCTTGTTAGCGTTTAAATGTTCACAGCGTTTGCTATAGTTTTTAATTCTTCGTAAGCTCATATTTCTTTATTGGAATAAAATTCATTTTATGTTGTTACCAATATTGTATTCCTTAATCTATGTATTTCAATCTTTTTATTTTAATTGCTATACCTGTAGAATAAAACTGACTACTGACTTAAAAACATTCCATTGCAAAAGAGGACGTTTTAGTAGTTTTTAAAACGGATACTTTAACTCTACTTTCTTGGCAAGTAATTCCAGGTTAAACATCAAAAATCCTTCTAAAAATAAGTATAATGTAATTTATTAAGGATTGTATTGAATTAAGAGAAAAGACTGTTCTGGATTGCTCATTAAAAAGAGAATAAACATTAAGAGAAAAATTCTTTCATTTACAGTTTTATTTAACACGGATTTAAAATGTTTTAATGGTCTACGGGAGCTAGAAATAATAATAATAATTACTAGAGGAACTAGTTTGAACAGATTGTTAATGTAACGTTATGTGTTTTTCAAAGAGCGAATAGCTGTTGACGGTAAATCCTGAAAGAACGGGACATTTGAGGGTCTTGTTTAATCTCGTGGTGTCTGCAAGAGAAACTTTAACTCACCTTCTGAGGTAACAGAAGCCATCTCGGTGCACTTTCTCTCCTCTTTCAGCTCGGCGACTTTCACAGATTCAGAGGAATAACACAGAGCGATCTACAGCAGTCAAGTTTCTGGTTTGATCCTCTCGAGCTTCAAAAGCTAACAAACTCTCTAGAAGAGGTTCTATTCTATGACGTCACCTTTAATGTTGTTATTTGAACCACTGCATGGTTGGTCACGAAAAACACAGATACATAATTAATTTGAAATTAATGCTGGTTAAATACCAGTATATTTGCGCAACAACGACCAAATGTTACTGGATTTAACGCATGTACTCCTTAGCCTTCTGTTCTGATTTAAAACTCTCTCTCGAGCATGTATTTTATATTTTAATTGTTCATTACAACCTCTGAATTTGAACCGATGTTCCAACTGGAGTTTGTGAAAGAATGACTATTTCTGTATTCTTTCCTATTGTAAAATTTACATTGTTAAAATAAAGCATTTTAAAAACGTGTGTGGTCACGTGACCCTCGGCCGGCGCGAAATTCATAATCACGCTACATAAACTACAAAAAGCAAATACAAAACTAATTGATTTAGATTTTGAACCTCAGTTTCTATACCTTTTGTATTGATATATTATTAATATAAATCAATATGTATTACTTACCAGCAACTTTGATAATTAAAAAATTAACATATGTGGCAAGCTAGCTTACGTAAATAAATAACAGAGTTCGTAGCCGATAATTATCGTTTTAAAACATACATATTTGAAATATTCATCAATTTTATATTGTGCTGTTTTTCAATATATTCTAATACTACTTCGTGTGTGGAGTCTCTGGAAATGTTTCATAGTGGTGGCTAGATGAGACCATTTTAATTCTTAAGGTGTTATGCCATAAGTTCTCAATTATAATAATCCAACCTTCAGAAAGATTTAACCTCTTAAGCCCTAAGGCCTATTTTCCGAAAATCCTATACCTTCACTGTATAAGGCATTTCTCAGCTTTTACAAGGTCTAAACTGCAAATCTTGGTATCAAAATGAAGATAGGTTCTTGGGGGGGTGGTGTGGATGAGTTAATTTGACAGTCAAGAACACTGGGTAAGAGTAAATGATGTTGAATTGGCCAAAAAATGAACTCCGCCAAAAAAAAAACCTACATGTTTCCTCTAATATCTCCTTATTTTACTTGTACAAGCAAATAAACAAAATCAATTGAAACGTTTACTGATAATCTTTCTTTTATTGTGTTATATTTAATCAAACTAAAATTCTTATGTGCTGTTGACATTTTGAGTTGCACAACAATTCAGTTTTATGTTGCAATTGTATCTGGCAAATACAAATAAAAGCAAGTACAGAAACACTTGTGTGTTTGTTTTATTTAACAGGGACCAACAGACTTAATTTTTGAGAAAAAATACACTCTATGTGTAAGAAACGTTTATTACAAAAATAATCATAACTGTTACTGTCTCTCAGCAATTTCCTGTTTATACTGTATTTCCTGTTCTATCCAAGATATCAACCAGACAATACTTTTTTTAAACAGTTTTTTTTTCTATTACAAGGCGCTGTTGTGATCTGTTAAAAAAGCTGCCTCTCTTGAAAACAACTTTAGTTTTGTCCGCATACACAGCCATGTTTTCAATTATGATTACTGGGCGTGAATTACTGTGGGTGAAGGGGCATTGCAGAGGGCCATACCAAAGTCTTTTTTTTAGTTTAACATCAACATTTACCACGAATTCTCATTTGATTTTACAAATTAATTGTCCGTCTTTAGAGACACACCTAAATTAAGGTCTTCTTGGTTTGTTTGAAGCTACTGCTCTGTGGACCAAAGCAGACCAGTTGGAAGTGTCCATCCTATATCCCAATCCAGGATCTGTATCCTTCAAAATGCAGATTTCATTGCTGCTTGCATCCCATTTCGCCAAAAATCAAAGGGTCCTTCAAATGCGGCCTCTTTTCCATCTCTACCATCCTTCATGGCCTCACATATGCCAAGTTGTTCGAGGTACAGTAGTTCAAGCTATTCTTGAAATGTTAGAAGTGCTACTGGCTTTTAAAAAAATCATAGATTTATTTTAAAAATGACATTAACTCTTCGAAGTCTTTGGACGCACCGGCGAACATGACAATCACAGCAGCTGTTATTTCAAATATAACGAGTAATATATATTTGATTTCAAATATAATGGGTAGCATTTAAGTATTACAAGAGTTATGACACATAAATTGCAAGGCCATTCAAACTGAAATAAAAGAGTTACAAATGAGATGATTAGAATTTTGCAGGTAGTTGCATAACACTTGATTTTTGCAACAAATTTATAAAAACCGTTCATTGTCAATATTTGAGGTTTTTGTAGTAAACAAATGACAAAAATGAATACTCTGAATTTTATTTTTTGTACAATTTGAGTTTTTTGTGGAATTCTTGTGCAATGTAATTAAAAAAAATCTTTGTTAAAAAAGAAGCTCAAGCATCGGCACAAAAACAGTTTCAAAGGTATGTTTCGGCAAATTACAGTAGACTTTTTAGGGTTAAATACGCTAGCCACCTAAATGTGACGTATACAACCTGTTGGTACATGTAATTTTGTTGTAGGGAGCAAGGAGCTGACGGAGGAGTTTATAAAACTACTATGGTGAGAATGAAGCTAGATTGTCCCATTTACCAATTGTTGATGCAGGCTTCAGAGTATCCTCCAAAGTCGTAGCCTCTGGAGACTCGGTAGGCTACGTCCTCTGAAGGATGCAGAACCTGAATTGGCCAGTGTGTTAAACCTGAAGCTTGACACTGAGAGGAGAGAACTCACACAATGCAACCCCAACAGAAGAATCTTCATGAAGTTCTTTGGCATCCTATGAACCCAGTAGATTTGCTGTGCGAGCTTTACTTTAATCAGATTTCAAGAGTTTGGAATTCTTCAACACACTTCCAGAGGAAAAATGTGCCTTGGATTAGTCGCCCGCTCCCTGTGTGTGCCTCTGTGAGCCGACCCACATCTCTCTCTCCTTTCTTTCACTTACACGCTCAAGAAGCACAAAAGGAAGTGATTTGTTTCCTGGGGCCCAAAAAAAACTAAAACTAAAGTGGCATGTGTTAACGGCGTAAGAAAGCAAACTCATCAGTTCAAACACAGAGACTCAGATGGGAACTTACGATCAGGACACTGCATTCCTCGGTCAGAAAGGACCCTTTTTCATCCTCCTCTTCCTCTTCTTGAACTCCATCTACATCTCCACTGGACTCCATGGACTATACTTTGTTTTTGTGGGGGCTTCTCCATCCCACCAATGTTATGTTCCAGATTTAAACCTGACAGAGGAGTGGAGGAAGGCCAGTGTTCCCGTGGAGCTGGTGAACGGGGAGTCTCGGCTGAGCCGCTGTCGGAGATATAGTGCAGAGATAGTTAGAAACATGTCCGGTTACAGTCACACGCCGGAGGAGGTGGATCTAACACACATCCCGCAGGAGGGGTGTGTGGATGGGTGGAGGTTCAGCACAGAGGTCTATCACTCCACCATTGTCTCAGAGGTCAGTACTTTGGGTCAAGTTCTTTTACATTCAACCTTTCTGCTCCATCCTTTACCTTTCTCCTCTGACGGTAACAGACCAAAAGAGTGATTTTAGAATATTAAAATAAATCGTTTTTCAAACCTGATCAATGATGTCGTGCAGGTTTACAAGGTGATTTGATACAATATTAACCGGCCACTTTATTAGGTACACCTGTCAATCGTTTGCTTCAGTGCTCATAAGTTTACAAAATGTTTGAATTCTTGGCCATTTTTCAGAAAATATGAAAAATTGTTAATGGTTGGATGAAGCCATTTATTGTGTGTTTACTCTTTTTTTACACTCATCTAATCTAGTATCTGTTCAGTTGGATGGTCAAACATCGGTTACATCAAGCGCCTCTGTCAGTTTCTTTCAACCAAGTCCACTGCCATCTAAGTTCGTGCACTCGTCAATTCATGCCTGGATTTCTGCAATAGTGTGTTTTACAGATTGCCATCCGAAACTCTTAAAAAAAAAAAAAAGCTTGTTCAAATCGTTGCAGACCCTACGAATCGAGCACATCACTCCAGTCCTTAAACACCTCCACCGGCTCCCTGTTAAACAACGGTTTGATGAGATCTTCCATCTATCCGTACCCTCACACGCATACTCCGGACTAATTCCTCCATCACTCGAACGCTTCCACCTCCCTCTAAATCTTCTTTTGGGGATTGTGCTTTCAGCTGTGAAGCCCCATCATTGTGGAATCATCTGCCTGGTGAGATCCGCAGCAGCAGCGTGCTGATTCATCAGATTTTACTGTGTTGTTGCCTGTTTTATTTGTTGTGATTCTGTGAGGTGATCTTGGGTGTTTTGAAAGGTACTATCAAATAAAATTAATTATTAGGGCTCAAGCACAGACGTTACGTAGAACCCTATTGTTATTGCTCAGACTATTATTGTTTCACAGATTCTGTGAGTCACCAAATTTTGCAGACGCGTCAGAACTGGTGAAAATTTACACCTGATTGAGGTTTGAAAAGTCATTGTTGAAAAATGGCTCTATAGCGCCACCTAATATATTTGTGTTTATGGTGTGCTAAAAGTTTGTCATACGGGAAGTAGTGTAGTGTACCAAGCCGTAAGTAATATATTGTGTTTCCAAAATTGATGTTTAACTATCTTTTGTTCATGTCATACTTTGACAACCTCCTTGAGATTTTATCTGTTTATCTCCAAACTCCATCAGTCGTATCTTAGTGTTTGTGGAATGTTTCATTTTGAAGTTTTTTTGTGTCGTCACAATTCTTAGAGAGTTTAGTACAAAATAATTATGCTACCCGGACAGAAAAACAACTTAAATATTAGCTCTCATAAGGGCAGGAGGGGAAACACCTGGGACAAACTAATCAAGGATAACGAGGAACCAAGTGGGGACAATAATGGGAGAGAGAGAGAGAACGTAAATTCGAAGGTGGAGAAAAACTCAGGAAACACAGTAAGGAATATAACACATAGTGCCTTTAGAGGATTTGTGTAGATTAAATTGGAATACATATTATTTTAATTGTACATTTAAACTTGATTGACCACAAATATGTACAGATTAAAATTTGTGGTTTTTTATAAAGTTTTTAATAAAAGTTTTTAAAAACTTTGGCCAGTTTTTCCCTTAACAACAAAAAATGTACAAGAAAAATTACTGAAATGGCAAAAAATAGCAAGGAATTTGATGCATGCTGTAGTTTGATCATTTCAAGTGCTTCTCTCTGGACCATTTTTTTTATAATTTGAGTTTATATTTTGCTAATTATAAAGTTTATAATTTGCTCTAATAAATTACCTTTAAATTACCCATTTTACCTTTAATTACATTACACAATAATTCCACAACAACCCTGAAACCCTGAAACAGCAAATATCTCAGAATTAAAATTTTTTTAATGTTTTTATAACAAAAACAAAAATGTTAGGACAAAATAAAAATTCATAAATCCCCCCAAAGAGCAAAGACAAGGTCAAAACAATCTGAAACTTCTGTCAAAACTCTCTCTTAAACTTTATAAACTGTTCCTGATCTTTGAAAAATACAAGCCACATCACAGGTCTTGTACTTCCAAGGTATATTTCTTCTTTCCAGCACTAGATGGCACTGATGACACCGGGGTCTGTAAAATTAAACTGAAAGACGATTGTGGATTTGAATGACATTGCAAAGTATGTCATAACCAAAAATATCACAAAAAATAACCTTTTTGAAACCTGCACATAATATTTGAAATCAAAATTAAAAAATAAACGGGTTGTGTCATTCCTACTTAATTCAAAGAAACTGGTGTGACTGGCACACGCACCGGTGCGTGCGTGAGGCAAACTCAGCATGAACTGGTTTGGTGCAGTGGGTCAGTGGTGTTTTCTGTGTTTGAAACTATGCGAAGGGCATGAGGTGAGGGGATCTGAACTCGAACACTAAAGTTTCAAACACGACATAAACTGATCACATTGTAAGTTGAAGATGTTGTGAATGTGTTCAGTGGGATCTGGTGTGTGATAGGGAGTGGATCGTCCCCTTCACCAGCTCCACGCTCTACATGGGCTATTTACTGGGCTCGCTGGGTTCCGGACAGCTCTCAGACAGGTACAGCACCAGACACTCTTCAGATGAGGAGTTTCAGAGCATCATTACTTCAGGTGAAACTACGGAGCTCCTCTGAGAAGTAAAGTCTGAAGCTCCTGAAGCATCTTGGGCATCCTGTGAAGAAATCCCACTAAAACATTCTGTTGATGGCTGATAGGCAGTGGTCTACTCTACAGTGACAGTTATCTTTTATCGATTCAATTGCCTTGAAAATAGTTGAGTGTTTAAATATGTAGCAGCTGTTATTCTCTCCTTATTTGTCTTTCTACTATTTTGCTTCTCTCTAAATCTCTCTTTCTCTCTATTTCATTCTTTCTCCTCTCATTTTTTCTCCCTCCTCTCTTTCCCTATATCTTTCTCTTGGCTCTCTATTTTTATCTCTCTCTCTCTTTCTATCTTGTAATTCTATTTTTTGATCTCTCACTCTTTCTGTCCCTAACTTTTCCCTCATCTGTCTCTCTTCTATTTCACTCTGTCCTGTCTGTTCACTTCTCTCTCTCTTCATGCTATCACTGTGTATCTTCCTTCATTCTCTCTCTCTCTCTCTCTCTCTCTCTCTCTCTCTCTCGTCGATCTCTGCATCTGATGCTTTGCTTGTATGCAGGCGGATTTGGTCTTTTCTTTTTAAAGTTAGTGGAATCAAGCCGATCACAGAGCTAGTAAGCAGTACACTCTACTGTAGTCACAGCAACAGCAGCCACAACACAATATATTCCAGACCCTGGAATAAACAACCGAACAATTTTAACATTTGCTCCTAATATGTGTTTGATGTCTCAGGTTTGGAAGGAAGAAGGTGCTGTTCTTCTCTCTCACGGCTGAATCTCTGCTGATGCTGCTTCAGTCTTTCTCTCCCTCCTGGACCACCTTCAGCTTCCTCTACTTCTTCATTGGAGCATTCCAGATTTCAATCTACATCACTGCATTTGTTCTTGGTACAAGCAGTCAATATCCCAAATCTAATTCAGTCTCAGTTCTTTACTCTGGCTCCCTCACAGATATCATAAATGTGCATTTAAAAGCATGGTTCAATCGAAATAAAATGAGAGATGCGTTTACTTGAGCTGCTCAAAATAGTTATTTGAGTGGAATGATCTCAACAAAAATCAGGACTTGATCCCATCATTACAGAAAGAAAGTGTTCAAACTGATGCGATGTGATCATGATTGTTATACGCAATCACATTAAAAAAATATACATTATATACAATGGCCATAGAATAAACATTCAGAAATACAATTTAACTGGGCTGTCAATTAAGTGGGTACTTAACCCATTGTGGTCCGGGGCCTTTTTGAGCATTTTTGCCTATTAGTGTGCATATTAATAAAAAATTAAAAATAAAATGAAAAAACTAAAATGACAAATTAAAAATTCATGAATTCCCCCCAAAAGGTAAAAACAATGTGAAAATTGTAGTAAAAAAACAGGCAAACTCCTAAACACTGTTCCAAGAACTTTTTGTTCCATTGTTCTTTGTTTGTGACAGAACTTTAAAAAACACAAGCCATATCACAGGTCTTGTACTTTCAAGGGGTATCCCTTATATTCACCACTACTGATTTGGGGTCTTTAAAATAAAATTGAAAGACAATGAGGTTAAGAAAATGACTGTAAAATCAATGTAATTTTCTCACATTTTATTTTTAATTACCGGTACCTTAAAACTCTTGTAATGTTCAATTTAAACAAAAAAAATTGAAACGAATAACATTTTTGAAACCTACATATTATATTTTAAATAAAAATTAACGTTGGGTCAAGTCATTCCTACTTCATTCAACAAGTCTCGATCGAAAACCATGCGCAGCAACAGGACAAAACAAATGAAAAAAAGGGCCAAGTCGGTTTAGTTTTTCGCAAGGAGAATGACCAATGAAAGCTGACTTTTGATTATGTGAGTGGGACGTAAAAGAGCTGCTCCTCCCACATTTTCATAGCGACTTCATACAGGAAATGAAAAAGAAGATCCCAGACGAAGGGCTCCCAGCTGAGAAGCCATTGAAAAATTTGTTGGAACACAGTCAGTTACTATGTTCCTCCACAAATAGACACAGCACCAATTTTTTTAAACAACATGAAAAGAGAGTTTTCCGGAGTTTTGGAGGTGGTCACTCATTCTTGCCTTTACTGCTTTTGTTTACAAAGACCAGTGTAATATTGGAAAAAAACTTACAAGTTGAAAACAATGCTTTTTCAGGCAGTGAGGTGTTGAGTCGCTCACTGCGTGTGGTCTTCTGCACTCTGGGAGCGTTTCTGCACTACTGCATCGGATACATGATCCTGCCCTGGATGGCCTTCATCATCAGAGACTGGAGAACTCTGCTAAGAGTCAACGCTTCCATGACTGCAATCTACATTCCACTCTTCTGGTCAGAAACACAAAAATAAGTTTTGGCGGCTGTTTTTGGACAGTGAAACTGAAACACTGTTCATTATCGTGCTGGAGGTATGATTTCAATTAAATTGTATGATTTGAATTTTTTCATTGTTGCAGGTTGATCCCAGAATCTCCACGTTGGCTCTTGTCTCAGGGTCGGACATCAGAAGCTGAAGCCATTGTGAGGAAAGCAGCGCAGAAGAACAGAGTTACCTCTCCGGAAATCATTTTTACCCCTACACAGGTGTGTGCTAAAACAGTTGTAGAGTATATGATCAGGATTTATTACTAGGGGTTACCAAAATGCATCGTAGAGCTGCTGGGAGATATCGTCCAGGAGCTGAAGTGTATTTGTTTCTTGGAGAAATTGTGATTCTAGTCACTTCTGAAACTTCCTTGTCTTTTTGTTTTTTGTAATACTTTTTGTAAAACTAGACTAGAAGACAATTATACTTTACTCACATTTTAAACAAGTAACATTAGCTCTCTCCATCAGTAAAAGAGATAACTTAATGCAAACAATAACACTGCCCCCTGGTGGAAGGATGGTATCAATGCTCTCAAACAAAAGAAACTAGACCTTAGCCTTCTTAGCTTTGTGGTGTTAAAAACTTTTTAAATCCAAAATTTTCCAACAATGTTCATTATAAATGTGAAATATTGTGAGTGGAAGTGGAAATAATGTGAAAGTGAGTGGAAAAACAAAGGCTAAAATGGCTGTGTTTAAAAAGGAAAATTACTTTTAACGAGCACTTTTACAAGCCAACATCAAACACCTTGGCAAACTAGTTGTATTACCCTTTTTACTAGTGAAGCCATCAGCTTAAATGTAAAGAAAAATATGCAAAAAACAATTTAACTTCAGAGCATTCAGTTGTCATTGAGTGATTTTCAGGGCAAACACTGGTTGTCCCGTTTAAATCATGTTACAACTTTGGATTTTATTTTTCAAGTAAATCAAATACATAAAAATATTTACCGGTAATTTACAAAAATATGGTGTTTGTGAAAAGTCAGACGTACCAGATGCAAAACGGCAACCACAGGTTTCAGTTTCTGGATTTCAGGTAATTCCACAAATCCATTTGTTCTTCTTTCGTTGGATTTCGGCAAATCTCACAACTATTGCTCCGTGCTTCCGGGCACCGTGATGTCATTTGCATTCCCTCTATTCAGGAAACAAAATGAAGAGAAAAGTGAGAAATATTTCACTGTACAAAGTGAGGTGCCCTCCTTAGATTTTTAGGTTACTAAAATCTGTATGAATAATATGTTTGACCTGAAAGTGGAAAAGAGCTGATCTTTAGCATGCTGGCATCGTGTACCATGTTCTGCAGGTTAAAGAGGACTCGCCCGAGAAGAAGAAGTTCAGTGCTCTGGATGTGCTCAGAAGTGGAGAAATACGCAGAACCACCTTCTTGTGTTTACTGCTCTGGTCAGAGATGAGTTCTGCTGCACTTTCATATTGTTTAGAACACTGAACACTCATTTTAAAAACTGAATTTAGCATATTACGTGTATTATTTATCCCTTTAAACCAAGAAGAAGGGCTGAAAATGTACTGTTATGAATTGGGACACCCCTACCTACCTGTATTCCTCAGCCAAATGGTTTTGAAAGATCAGCAAATGCATCACTCCTGGTTTTTGTTTCATTTGTAAACATATAAAGATAATCAAATGATAATTAGAATTGCCACATGAGAGCCACGCTGTTATTAGGCTAAAAACTTATTTCTTTGTTTTGATGTGCTGTCCAGGAAAAAGTATGTCATAAAACTCTCTTCTTCAGTTCTAGCATCTAGGTCAGTGACCCAGTAGGAAACAACCTTTGATGGCCTCCATTGTTTTGATATATTTGTGATGGAATCCAGGGGGGTACACTGTTCTTCCTCCCAGAGGGTGGCGAAAAACTCAAAAACTAAAAATGGATCTGATAGTGTGAAACTCTTTTTTTGTTGGCAGCACTTGTTCGGTTAGATGTGTAAGCTCCTGTTGGCGCTCATGCTTTTCAATCGATGCACGTTGGGGCATGAAACTTTGGACCGAAAATTCGAATCACTGTGTAGAGGCCTTTAATCTGGAATGGAATGGGAAACACTCCATCTTAGCCCTTCACCTTTAATCAAAAAAAAATGGGGCACCCCTTCACCTAAAGTAAATGCACACAGTGGTGTAGGACAGAGGGGTAAAGCCCGTTTTAATGTTTCATGCTAAAAGGCCATAATGAAGAAGAATGGGAGCCTTTTGCTTTGCTTTGTAAGTAGAAAAGCAACCAAAATATCTCACATTCTACTGTGAAGAGTCTTGAAAGGAACAGTTTTTGTCTGTCACTCTCCCTGACTCTCAGAGCAGCTCAGCACGCTTCTCTCAAATTCTATCACAGTTGCCCAGATGTCTTTTTGTTGTGAGTCATGTGGGAACTGTCTCTCTTAGGATGGCCATCAACATTGGTTATTTTGGCCTATCTCTGAACACCTCTCACTTGAGCGGAGACCCCTTTCTGAATTGCTTCCTGTCTGCTGTGTCTGAACTTCCTGCCTATCTTGTGTCAACTGGACTTCTGCGGTGCTTCCCAAGGAGAGCCGTGCTCAGCTCTTTCCTCGTCAGTGGAGGAGCCTTCCTGCTGCTGATCCAGATCATTCCTCCAGGTACTTTTTACATGTGAAAGTATAGACGAGACCTTAACACGACCAAAGACTTGAACACATGGTTTTACTTCTTTTCATTAATAGACTCTCACTGAAAAGATCAAAAACTTGGGGTGTAACACAAAGGCGGCACAATATATCTCAATACAAAATTGTCTCAATGTGTATCGTGGAGCTGATGGGAGATAGGAGCTGAAGTGTATTTTTTGTCTTGGAGTGATTGTGATTCTAGTTACTTCTGAAACTTCTTTACCTTGTTTCATGTAACATTCACTAGGAGAAAATGATCCTTTACTCACATTTTAAAAAAGGAACATTATAAACAAGCTTTTCCATCACTTAGAATATAAGAGATGACTTAAATCAAAGGTTACCGCTGCCCCCTAGTGGGTGGTGATAGTAAGTGCTCTAATGCAAATTAAACTAGAACCTTAATTTTAGTCTTGAAACTTTTAAATTACCTTTTATTAATGATTTATTACATGTTTTGACATGTTTTTTCACCTAAGTGTTCCAAAAAAATCTACTCAAGCAGAGAGTCCTTCAGCCATGGATTTGTCTGAATACTGGATGCTGATTGGCTGGCAGGTGTTGATTAAATTCATATAGGTGCACAGGTTGCTCGGTTTGAAAATTATTGGTAACCATAGTAACAGTGGTTTTTGCCTTCACCTCACAATTCTTTGAACTGTTTCTGTTTCTGTCTTCAGCTCTAGAGCCTCTGGCTCTGGCCCTGGAGATGGCTGGAAAGTTTGGTTTCACCATGTCCTTCTCTGTGGTCTACATCTACACAACTGAGCTCTACCCCACTGTCCTCAGAAACCTGGGCATGGGTATCTGCTCCTCCGCTGCCCGTCTGGGGAGCATCACTGCCCCATACATCATTTACTTAGGTGAACATAGTTTAACAGCCCTCGACCAGATGATCTGCTATTCCACTGCATGCCTCTACAGCATCGTTATCCCATAATACTGTACCTTGATTAGTTAAAAAAATATATATATAATCTGTATCCTGTCTCACAACAAACTCCCATCGTGATCGTGGGTTTCTTTCCAAAACAAAGAAGGCTTTTAAAAACCGAGGTTTTAATAATTATTTTCATCAATGAACAATAAATCTTCTACACACACTTGCTCCTTTTTAAAGAAACCCAAGCAGCTATTACAGCTTCAACTCTTCTGGAAAGCTTTCCAACAAATTTAAGAGAGCCCTTTTAGGTCATTTCAAGTTTTTGTCATTCTCAATCAATAATATCGGTGGAATCTCATCACAGTACCATGGGTGGATTTCCCTGAGCTCCCAAGAGTTGGCCTTTTTAAGCTTGTTGATGCTTGATTTATACACGGGTGCTAAGGAGGTTTGGACGGGTGAAATTTTTGTAAAAATAAAAAGTAGACATGCATTACCCAATACAACTTTATAATAATGAATCTGCATATTATGGGCGAGATTTAGGAACTTAAACTCTGAATTGACTGAGAGTTGTAAGCTCTCTATTGTGCTCACGAGGCGGGCGAGTTATGTCATTTACATCAATGCATTTGGCAGAGGATTTTATCCAAAGCGACTTACATTTGAATGAATGAACACAATTTTTTGTTAGTGGTTTCTTGCTTCTTGACACATCTGGACAACTGTAAGAGTTCAATGCTCTACCAACTGAGCCACAGGAAACTGAGCCTACATGTCATGGTGGTCATTAGGTGGCCACCCTTCTTTAGCATTTTCTTGATTGATGTCTTCAGAAGGTGATAAAAATCTGCAAGATTCTTTCCCAGAATCAGTCCGAAGCCTGACCACACACTACTGACTGAAGAGGTAGCTAAGATCTCTTGGTATTTTAGACTACTGATGTTGCCTTCCACCCTGAAGATACTGGATGTTACCCCAGACCATGACTTTTCCACCAAACTTTCATCCGAGTGAATCCATGCAACCTCCAGTAGGTCCATTACGATATTTGCAGTGGCTGTGGTGTAATTTAACAGAAGATTCATCTGGGAATTCCACCTTCTGCCACTTGTCCACCCTCTGACCTTTTAGCTGTGGGGCTTGGCAAATGCCACACGGTTTTTCAATTGTCTTGTTTAGTGCTGACTTCAGGGCACTGATTTGACCATGGAGACCATTTTGAGACAGAATTCAACAAACTGTTGTGGTTGACACAGGGACCTCTGGTGACCAGGTTTCGTGGGGCTCTGCTGTAGTTAAAAATGGGCCGGCCTTGGATTTTTTGAGTTCTCTTCAGCAGTTTTCTTGTCCCCTGACCTTTCAAAACTGTCTCCAGTCTCTTCAAATCTTTTATAAGCATCTGTACTTGACGCTGAAACTCATCGAAGGTGTCAACCACATCAGCAGTGGATCTGGTCTTCAGCCTCTTGATAATCAACACTTTAGTCTCTGAGTGAATCTTAGTCATGTTTGCAGAGGTCTAGTTGCAGTTGATGTGAAAGGTCTAGTGCACTGTTTTTTTTATACACCTGTTACCTGATTGATCCTTTATTAGTCACAGGTGAAGCTCAGATGACGAGGCGACAATACGATTGACTTCACAGAGCTGTGAATATTACAATATTTTTTGACAAAAAAATGTTATCAATAAAGAAATACAAAATAAAGGCTACGGCCAAAAAATAATCTTTAAAATAATAATAATACTAATACTTGTTATTTTCACAGTTTTAATCTGTTAAAAAAAAGTAAATCCGTAAAATTGACAGTACATCCGATGCAATCCCATTAAACCAATTACGATGCCAACCGTACTGCCAACCACAGCTGCCTGTATTTTACTGTACAATTTACAGTTTATTTTTTACAGTGCACTACAGCAGATGCAATCCCGTTAAACCAATTACGGTGCTAGCGTGTTTTTTTTATTATTATTATTTTCTGTGCCATATTTGCCTTTATTTTGAATGCTAGGGCAGTAAGGGAGAGGACGAGATGTGGGTAGAGACAGAGAAATGGTTGGGAAATGACGACCTGCGCTACCTTTCGCAAATGTGTCTGGCGCACCGTCCGCTATTACAAAGGGCCAGACGCTACCATATTTTTTTTACTGTAAAGTTCTGCCAACCAAAGCTGCCGGTATTTTACCATAAAAGTTTATTTTTACAGTGCAGTACAGTGAATGCAATCCCGTTAAACCAATTCCGGTGCTAGCGTATTTTTAACAGTACAGTTCTGACTGTATTTTGCCATAAAATTCACTATTTATTTTTACAGTGCAGTACAGTGGATGAAACCCCAGTAAACAAATTACGGTGCTATGGTATTTCATATGGTAAGGTTCTGGGAACCACAGCTGCTGGTGTTTTACCATAAAATTCAGTTTATTTTTTACAGTGTTGAACAGCTTTTTCATGATTGAACTTCAGCTCTGTGAGAAATGTGTATAGATGAATATTCTTCGACTTGCCCACTCCCCATTTCTTCCACAGGAACTTTCAACAGGTTTCTGCCGTACATTCTGATGGGAAGTCTCACCATCCTCTCCTCAGTGTCCAACCTGTTCCTGCCAGAGACCTTCAGAGAAGATCTCCCAGAGACACTGGAGCAGATGCAGAACAGCAAGAGGTAGCAACACAGCGTCTCATTGTTAAAAGTCTAGCAGAAGCTACCTCTCCTATGCCTCACCGCATACCTCTGTTCCCAAATCAGTCTTTGTTGGAGAAGCAGAGTCACTCGCGCAGGGGAAGGAAAGGTGGTGGCTGCAGAGAGAGAGGAGAAACTCTGAGAGGAAACAGAGGAGAGAAGGAATACTCTCCACGGATGCAGTGGGCTTGATTCATTTCAAACCAGTCAAACTTTAGTCTCACCTTAAACCACATTTTAACCCAAATATTGGCAAAGCTTTGAACTTTAAAGTGTCATATGGCAGCTTGCAATTCACTTTTAAAAAAATGAAGTAAGCAACACTTTTCAATGGTTTTATTCACCTTTACTGGTATTTACATGCACTATCCATAAACATAACATCAAGTTGTGTTAGTTAATTTTTTTATTCATTTTTGGAGAAATCCAGAAGTTTTGATCTTTCAGTTGAACAAGCTCATATGGGTGTAAGAAAGATTGTTTTTATTGCTGGTAACACTCTTTAAATCCAGTTAGAGCTAGGCTTCCGATGTAACAAGGAATTCCTGTCAACATCAATGTAGTTTAAAGTTGATTTGACACCTTTATAAAGAGGAAATATAGTTTTAAGAAACATTCACAAGGTACAGCATTAATCAACTATGTTCAATTATCAAAAATTCAATTAAAATTACTTGCTTCAAGAACATTTAAAGCTGATTCAAAATAAATCTTGTTGAAATAAATTCATAGTGAGTTCTTGTATACTTTATTAGGTAATACATACTTTAAACAGCATGCAGCATACATTCTCAGTTGATTTGATCAAGGGTTTTAGGGGTTCATACAGCCTTACACTGTGAGTGAAATATGGAGTGCCACAAGGATCAGTTTTAGGCCCTATATTGTTTTCTATCTAATGCTGAATAAAAACAGACAAACAAATTTTGGAGTATAAAGAATTCAACCCTTGCCACCATTTCCTTTGTTTCATGTTACCAATATTGTATTTTGCCTTTTTAGAGTTATTACAAATGTACAGAACATGTTAGTTGTAGTAGTAGTACATATAGTTAGTTACTGTTTAAACGTGGCCGTAGCTTCCATTTTTGTTAGTTTGTGATTTTAAATACAGTATCTTGCCGTACAAGCACTGAATTATTCAAAATCACTGTTCGCAAGCCAAATAAGCATTATATTGCATAATCAACCTATTCTATAAAAAAGAAATCCATTTATTCAGGTTGTGAAGAAAACAATTTTTCATCTCAAAAAGTATAGATACTTGTGGCAATTCTTTAGGGTTTATTTTAAAAACTGTAACCTAAATATAAATAAATATAAATGAATCGCATAAGCTGATTAAAAAATCTCTACAGTAGTCTCCTTTAAAGAAATATTTCCCCAATTTAGATGCGGTAGATCTGCTAGAATAGAATGTTCCAGCATCCACATTAGAAGAACGTCTCTTTAGTGTCTAGAACATTCTTTTAAATATATACTATATTTATCTTTGGATTGATACATTTCAAAGTAAGATAAAAACTATTTTATATTCCTTCATCACTGTAAAATGATTCCAAACCTGTAAAGATTCGGAGAGCACCCAGTAGCAGGAACCAAAAACAGTTGTTTATTGGACCAAAAACGGCAAAATGGCAAGTTTGCCACAAAAAAAGATCCTTTATGTATTGGAACAAAAAAAAACTTGAAATTTTCTTGGAAGTTTCACACAGAACCATCTAGTGTTTCAGAGATTGTTATGAAAAAGAAAATATCCAGGGAGCATAAATTCCTTGTTGATGCCAAAAGAGAGACTGGTTCGAGAAAGGCCACTCAAATAAGCACTTGTTACAATCGAGGTCTGCAGAAGAACATCTTAGAACATGTCAAATCTTGCAGCAGCAGAAGACCTCACCGCGAGCCATTCCATAAGCTAAGAACAGGAAACTGAGGCTACTATATGCCGAGGCTCAACAACGTTGGACAATAGAAAATTGGAAAAATGTTGCCTGGACTGATGTCAATTTCTGCTGCAGCATTCAGATGGTCAGACTTTGGCGTCAAACACATGAGCACGTGGAACCGTCTCGCCTTGGATTAACAGTTTGTGCCAGTGGTGGTGGTGTAATGCTGTGGGTGATATTTTCTTGGCATACTTTGGGTCCATTACGTCCAATTAAGCATTGAAGTGTCTAGGAGAGACAGCAGTGGAGTTCCTTTCTAGGTTATTCAACAGGATTTTAGAAAGTGAGAAGATGCCTGAGGAATGGAGAAGTGTCCTAGTGCCAATCTTTAAGAACAAGGGTGATGTGAAGAGTTGTAACAACTACAAAGGCATAAAGTTGAAGCTAGGCTGAGAAGGGAAGTGGATATTTGTGAGCAGCAGTATGGCGACATGCCCAGGAAGAGCACTACTGATGCCATTTTTGCTCTGAGAATATTAATGGAGAAGTACTGAGATGGTCAGAAGGAGCTGGACTGTGTCTTTAGATTTAGAAAAAGCGTATGATAAAGTACCGAGAGAGGGCTATGGTCCTGTATGAAGATGTTTCGCAGCAAGACAGAATACATGTGTTTGAACGAGAGAGACGGAAGTAGGACAGTGAGGTTACAGGGGTCTGAGGTCAAGAAGGTGCAGGAGTTTAGGTATTTGGGGTCAACAGTCTAGTGTGACGAGGAGTGCAGGCAGGTTGGAGTGGGTGGAGAAAAGTGTCAGGGGTGTTGTGTGACAGAAGAGTGTCAGCAAGAATCAAAGGAAAGGTGTACAGAACAGTAGTGAGACCAGCTATGATGTATGGGTTAGAGACTGTAGCAGTGAGGAAGAGACAAGAGGCAGAGCTGGAAGTAGCAGAGATGAGGATGTTGAGGTACAGTTTAG
Source organism: Danionella cerebrum (assembly GCA_007224835.1). Classification (NCBI taxonomy): domain Eukaryota; kingdom Metazoa; phylum Chordata; class Actinopteri; order Cypriniformes; family Danionidae; genus Danionella; species Danionella cerebrum. The sequence continues at coordinate 83,642 of SRMA01027364.1, read as the reverse complement.
GAGTGACAAAGATGGACAAGATTAGGAACGAGCACATCACAGGGACAGCTCAGGTTGGTTGTTTTGGAGACAAAGTCAGAGAGGCCAGGTTGAGATGGTTTGGACATGTGCAGAGGAGGGATAGTGGTTATATTGGTAGAAGGATGTTGGAGATGGAGATGCCAGGCAAGAGGTCAAGAGGAAGGCCAAAGACGAGATATATGGATGTGCTGAAAGAGGACTTGAAGTTAGTTGGTGCAAGAGTAGAGGATACTGAGGACAGAGTTAGGTGGAAACAGATGATTCGCTGTGGCGACCCCTAAACTGGGAACAGCCGAAAGTAGAAGTTCCAAATGAGCATTGTGTCAATGCCACAGCTTTCCTGAGTATTGTTGCTGACCACCCCTTTAAAAGCACAGTGCATCTATCTTCTGCAGGAAAATGTCAAAGCTGAATCCTCTCAGACTGATTTCTTGATTGGTAGTTTTTAAGGAAAATGTAGCATTCTTGTGATTTACAATAACCTATGACCTTAAATCCAACACAAATGATCGATTTCTTAATTTTGTAACTTTTAAAATGCTGTGTTTTGTAGATTGGTTTCATGAGCGAATCCATGGCGAACAATGGTGCCTTTTCACGTAAAATTAGCCATTTTTGAGTAATTTCAATTACGTTTTCTGACATATATTTGTTATATGGAAACTCAAATAAACGATTGTTTTCATCATTTTAAAACCTTTGTAAACGACAAAATAACTTTATTTGTAGTTGTTACGGCAGCCATCTTTGTTAAAGAAATGTGCCTCCTTGCGTGACGTGTTGCATTCTGGGAAATCGAGCATGAACTGTACCAGAACTGTCTTACAGCTTTTTAAAACCTAGCAGAGCAAAATAATTACACTTAAGATTTTTAAGGGCTAAAATTGAATTTTTTAAAACGCCCTCTGCAGAAAATCCGCACCTTGAGACAAATTATTCAGAAATAAAAATGTAACGAGGTATTATAGGCAGTGTTTCAATAAATCCTGCGCTAGGTCTATGTATTTCCTGCCAGACACCACGGGTGGCGCTGTAGCTTCCGTAGGTGCAGGGGTCTGCAGCAGGGTCGAGCAGCACCGCTTATGGTGGAGCGATTCACCATTTATAATCGCTGTGAACTCTGTGTGCAGACCAATAAAGCTGTTGACATCCAGACCTCGGCGTGTGTGTTCCCTCGCCCGCTGAAGAATGAAAAGTTCACAAAAAATAATTCACTTTAAATAAGACCCTGGTTGGATAAAGTTGCATGTTCACTGCAGACAGCTCACTTTCACAAAAAGGAGTCGAGAGTCAAGGGCATCTTTGCTTTCTTTGCAAACATTTATTACAGCTCCTGCTGGAGAGCTCTGAGCCTCTGATGGAATGACTATGATACATTGAGGGACAGCAGAGAGGAAAACAGAGGAATAGAATAATCAGAATAATGCGTTTATCAACTGTACATGGCACCCAGCCTGACCCGCACGTACAGATAGAAATATTAATACATGGAGCTGAAGACTTCTGTTCTTCACATCTCCTTCTCCTTCTAACTGGATTCATTAAAAAACAAAAACAATAATAAAAAGGATTACTAATAAATCATGAGCAAGGCATGCGTTATTGTTTATCATCTGTATTATTCAAATTAAAAATCAATTGTACACATCCCACATCAAGCCCCGGTGTCCTTGAGTGATGGTCTGGTTGTTCTCAAGTGTGTGTGTGTGCGTAAATTTGAATGTTTATGAAACAGACTGATAATTCAAACAACATTTATTGCTGTTTCTTCAATATTAAACTCCTCAAAGCGGCTGTTCACCCAAAAATGAGAACCGTCTCTCATGTTCCTCGCCCCCCCCAAGAATCTTTCCTCTGCTGAGCGCCACAGACGTCTGCATCTTCATACCACTGAAGTCAATGAGCGTCTTCACGAGTTCAGCAGAAGAGAGAAACCCAAAGAGGTTCGAATCCAGAGGGAAAGCCCAGTTGATTTCTGGGTACGGTATCCCCTTAAATCATAATTAATAGAGAAAGAAACCATCTGTTGAACATGGCAGTGTGCGTGTGTGTGTGTGTGTGTGTGTGTGTGTGTGTTTATCAATATTTCTATTAGACGAAAACAAACCGTAATCATGTATGAAACACACGCAGACACACGCAGTCACACGCGTGGTTGAACTTAATAAAAACATCTGGAAACCTCTGCTTGTACTGAGTCTGCAGGAGTCAGGAGGCGCGGCCGTGGACCTGTGTGTGTCTGTGTGTGTTTAGAATATGTGTGTGTGTGTGTGTGTGTGCGTCATCAGTCGATGTACTGCGAGAGCCAGCGGAAGCCCTCGCCGTATCCTTGTCTCTTCAGCACACTGCACATGAAGACCTCCAGCGGCCGCGTGTTCAGCTCCTTCAGGGGGACGTTACCCTGCAACACAGAAACACATTTATTAGTGCCACCAAAACATGTGGAGGTGTGGCTTTAATATCACTGCCATTAAAATATCTTCTCCAGCTTCTGTTTGTAACAAATTCAAAAATACTTCCACACAAATCACATGAAGGTGGTCTGTACATAACAAATCCTTCACTCATCACGGTTCTCATTTATAGCTGATCATCCGGTGCATCCCTAGTTAGTACCAAAAAGTATGTTTTATTAATTTTTTTCAACTACTGTTAAGTACCCTGTTACATGCAAATCTTTAAGTCAACAAACTCGCACTGTATTCCCATATATTCCCAGTAATTTCCTTATATTCCTGTTAATTCACAAATATCCCTGTTAAATCCCATATATTAGATTTACATTTATGTATTTAGCAGACGCTTTTATCCAAAGTGACTTACATTGAGAGTAAACATCAAGCAGTTTGGTACAAAGTGGATATATATTCTTATTAATTCCCATATATCCATTTTAAATAGCAAATAGTCCTGTTACTTCCCAAATATTCCCAGTAATTCCCTTATATTCCCATTAATTCACAAATATTACTGGTAATTCCCATATATTCCAATTAATAACTGTTAATTCACAAATATTCCCAGTAATTCCCTTATATTCCCATTAATTCACAAAAATCCCTGTTAATTCCCATATATTCCACTCAATTTCTGTTAATTCACATTTATTTCGATATATTGGTGGCAAAATGACCAATTTCCATTGAACATAGGTAATAATAAAAAGTACCCTTTCGTTTGGGACCAGGTTTTCATTAATAAATAATTATCTATTTTTTTAACAGATGAATGATGTTCTGGATTCAGCTTGCATCCTTTTTGGTGCTTTGCGGATCTTACCTTTCCTGTCGTTTGGCCGTACAGCCCAAATATTTCTCGCAGTTTCTCCTCACTGATGGCCTCGGGTTTGTCAATTTTATTTCCTAGGATCAGAATGGGAACATTGCCGATGGTCTCGTCTGTCATTAATGCCTGAGATAAACAAACAGAAGACAAGAAAATGGCATCAGGAACAGAAACAATAATCATGAAAAAGAACACACATCATAAAACAGAGGCAACAATATTTTACGTGCGTATCAAAGTGAAGTGAAGAGATGCTTGAAGTGTGCCAACACAAGTTGATTTTACTTTATTTTACTAAAGTTAAACTGCTGAAGTGCCTCATAATTGGATCAAATGCTTAAACAGCCACAAACCACGACTCAGAAGCACCACTACCTCACTCTCTGAGTTTCATTTCTTTCAGCAAAGCTTGTATGGAAAACATGTATTTCAATAGCTTGTTATTAGCCAAACAATCGCCTTCTCCCAGTCGCTACTTAGGGCAACCCCCTAAATCTATTTACCTAGAGGAAACACTGAAAACCCAGAATTTGAACCTTAATTGCAGAAAACGTTTCAAAAATAAATTTATGTGAAGTGATTGATTTTAAAATTGTAGATACTGGCAAAAGTGACTGTAAGTATTGTGAGACGCACATCAAGCTCTGTTTTTGACTCTGCCAATCTGGGGTGATCCAGGCAGTCCACCAGGAAGACGATGCCGTTGATGGCAGGGAGGTAGTTCTTCCACACTCGCCGAGCTGAACACAAATATTCAAAAACAACAAAAAGAAAACTTTTCAATTAGGACTAGTGAAACATAGCACAGGAATATATAGTGCACAAAAAAACAAAACAAAACAACTCATATGAAAGTACTGAGCAGTAATTTACATATGAAAAATGTTAATTCTGTAATAAAAAATGTAGGTATCCTTAAAATAACCATAAGAATATATAGTTATAATGTTAAATACAACACGTTTATCACAATAAATGTATTTTCCTAAAATTTCAACACAATTGGGTGTTGGGTCTGGGAGGAGTCTGAATATATTGAAGAAACAAAAAAAAAAAAAACTCTGATCCCTTTTCTCAATACGTTCTTCTCTGCTCTAGCACCCAGGAACATTGTCAAAGCAGCTTTTTGTCTTGGCTGTGTTCAGGTTCCTGCTAAAATAGGAAACTTTTGCTCAATCTGCAAGTTTTGATCCAGTGAGTCTTTAAATCCGGGCTAGTTTCGCAGCCATTGTGGAATTGTTATTATTGTTATTGTGACGTATAGTGTGTAGAAGTTTGAGGAACAATGAGGCCATCCTTTTACAAATCAAGGCTGTTTCTAAAAATATGGAAAAACTGCTGCGATGTAAATACTCTTCAGATGTGCTGCTTATTACGTGGAACTATTTCACCACACACCGTAGAAGTGAGCGTAAAGCGAGAGGCAGTTATCTATTTTGCAACTACTTCATATTTGCCTTTTTTTTCTTTAAAGTGCATTATTTGACCAATAATATTACCAATACCTTTTTTTATTTGTGTCAGATTCGTTGGTATAGAGCATTAAAGAGTGATGGGTGCTGTTTTGAGGGTCTACTGTTATAATTAAAAAAAGATACATAAGAATTTATTTATTTTATTGTCTTGAAAATGTCCGATTTTTTTAACGCATCTCCTCCTAGGCCGCTCTAGCTAAAACCACCAAACTTTTGCAAGATTCCCAAACTGGTCTGACTGGTACCACTAAAGGAATTCTTGGAAATCACTGAATTCTGGGAAATTTTTTTGAGATTTTTTTTTTAAACTGTAACTCAAACTGAGACCCTCATAGAAACTCCAGAGTACCTTTGTGGAAATCACCAGTCTGTAAAAGAACATAACCAACACTTCTGCAAAAGTATATGACACCCGGGCTCAAGAAGGGGTTCAATATTTACAATTGTCTTTAATAGACATTAAAATTAAATGGGAAACTGCAATGAAAATGTCTTCTAAAAGAAACTAGACCAAAGGGGGTTTGCTTATGCAAAAAAACAAATTAGTAACAAATTAATATCGATTTTTTTTCATGGATGTTTCCCTAGCAACCAAATTGTTTACCCTAGCAAGCTAATTTTTGGTACTCTAGCTTTGGTAAATGATAGACATATCTTTTATGACGGCAAAAGGGAATATTATAATATGTCCCCACCATACCAACCTGACTTTACAATAAAAAACATTTTGGCATGGTTAGGCAGCTAGGGAAAAACATGCGGGTTGGTTTATGTTACTTATATAGGCATGGTGCACTTTGATATGATGTCACTCATGGATATATGAGAACCCGTCCATTTTGCAAAAAAAAATACTTTTAAGTGGTCCTTTTAAAAGCTAACATTAAATTTTCTGCACAAATTATAGACGTTTTCTTTGTCTATTTAACATGATGTCTCATTGCTCTGATTTGGGGTGCTGGTTTGAGGGTCTCCTGTTTTTGTCTCCTTTTTGCCCAAGGTCCCAAGAGATTCGAGAATCACGTTTGAGTCAAGGAATCTGTAAAAAGTTTAATCAAAAGTTATTGTATAAACGTTCACTCTAACAAACTTTGGCCTAGTGGTTAGGCTTGCCAGTAGTTGTGCCAAACTTCATAACTTTCCTGCAAGCGGTTCATCCTCTTGTTAAGTTGACTTCGCGCAGTGCTTCCGGGTTCTGGCGCTTCCTACTGACAGACAATGGTCTGAAACTTTGATCATTATTACCTCAAAAAAACATTATGTGTAGATTACCAGTAATATATCATAATAAAGGTTGGAGTCGAGGTGTCCTAAAAATCTATGTTTACAAACGTAACGTTACAAAGGTAGTTTTTTAGGACACCTCGACTAACCTTTATTACTGATCTACACATGTTTTCCTTGATTTAAAACTGATTTTTTGGAGTAATTATGATTTAAGTTTCAGCAACTTTTACCATTGTCTGGTAATGGACAGCCAGCGATGTCAGACTTATCAAGCGGATAGTGCTAGCAATGACATTAACCTCTTAAGCCCTGAGGCCTATTTTCCGAAAATCCTATACTTTTACTTTTTAAGGCATTTCTCAGCTTTTACAAGGCCTAAACTGCAAATCTTGGTATCAAAATGAAGATAGGTTCTTGGGGAGTGGTGTGGATGAGTTAATTTGACAGTCAAGAACACTGGGTAAGAGTAATTGATGTTGGAATGGCCAAAAAATGAACTCCGCCTAAAAAAAAAACCACATGTTTCCTCCAATATCTCCTTATTTTACTTATAACGAAGCAAATAAACACAATCAATTGTAACCACTACATGTCAAGAACATCTGTAGCAAGTTTGGTGTTCATACTACAAGAAACTAATATTCTGTAAAGGTTTTGATTGAACAAAGTTCAGGCGTAATCCATGTTGGCACAGTTTGGCACAATTTGGCACAATAATTGAAATATGGAAAAAATCTTGTCCAAAGCTTCAGCTACGTTCATAGTCTTCTTTTCTTGCTTATGGGACATGATTTCAGCAAAAAAACTCCTAAAGAAACGCTGTAAAAGGGGGGTAGAAGCTCATTTACGCCATCTTGCTGCGCTTTTGGGAACCTTTCATTCACAAACGCTTTGACGTCGAGCTTCTGCGTGTCCCTACCCCCCGACCATCTGTCCAATCCGGGAGATCTATACATCGCTGGAAAGCTCTGATTCTATGGAAACCAATCAGCTCAACCATTTTGAGACTGACGGGATCGCCGACGAATCACACGACGCGCAGCGTGGAGAGACCACCTCTTACGCACGGGGAGTCATTCCATATTTGGTGACGTAATGAGAGCACGGGAGCAACAGAAATAATCCAAAATGGCGTTTGCGCGAAGCTATCGACCGGACATAACAACAAACGGACTTTTATCGCTATGGAAATAACTTTTTGTTGAAAAAACGGCAAAGGTAAGACAAGATTTGCATGCTTGCTTGGTTTTCGCTGGCGTTTTTTCGTGGAACTTTCGCTCCCTGCTCTGAAATACTTCATGCAATGTTAATGAGTTGCATATCACTGGATTCAGCTGGTTGTTAGCTTTCATTTAATGTAATGGTTTTGGTGTTTCCGTTTATATTGTGGATACATATCGCACATAAACAAAAACGTGGTCATGAATTATACTCCGGACATGTTGTTGTTTATTTGCATGGCGTTCGAGCTGTGGTTAACGGATATGAAATTGAATTAGATACGTTTTTAGAGGAGTTTCCGCTGAACACAACAGTATTTAATATGTGTGGGTTATTCTCAGGGTTCGTGAGCTATGAGTGAAAATGTAACGCACAAGGGGGCAAGTCCCCGGTACCGGGGACTCTCGGGCTTAAGAGGTTAATTGTGGAAACGAAAGTAGAAAAAAAACAAAAACAAAACAATGGAACCCCCTTTATTTGCCACTTATTAACAAGAGTTCCCATTTTTAACCATTTCAGCTGAAGGCATCAATTCAAAACCCTGGTGAACAAATATAAAGCTACCAAATCCTTTTATCCTTGTCACATTAAATTGCACTTTGAAACTGTGAAAAGTAAACCGTTTCGAAGGATTACAAGCAACGGGTGGTAAAACTAGACTCACCCTGAGCGTGGCCACCAAGATCAAATGTTGTGAAGGTCATTCCAGCGATCGTCAGCTCTTCTGATGCTGAGGAAACACACAAACACACGCAAACTAAGCATCTATGAACATATAGGTAGAGCCTAGCCCTGTGATCCTGCTCTGGAATGGAACCCACACAAGCACTAAACACAAACATTAGAAGGAGGTGCAGATTTTCTACAGTTATACAGTCTATCTATACATGTAATGGAGTAGTTCCACTAGATATCCCTCACGGCTTGAGAGTCTAGTTATTTACACAGCGAAAAAGTGATCCAAACAGTCATCTACTGAGTAATGAGACAAAAAAGTAGGTTAATGGGTAAAAGAAGATGATCAAGGAAACACATTCAGCTGGAAGGGTTGAGGAAATTAATAAGGAGCTTTACGATTCTTTCAGAGGAACGACTGCTCTGCCAACAGCGCAACCCAACGTTTTACGTCCAAGCCCAGAGCAGAGGATCCAACTGTTGTATCCGATTCAGAACACCACAACAATAATTTCATCCTACAAAGAGCCATTTGTGTATATACAGTCCTTTATTCCGCATGATGCAACAGTGTTGGAAAACAAAAATAAATAAATACATCAACCACTAAAAGATGTTAAACTGTTGAAATATGTTCACAGCCTGTAGCTAGGATTAATGCAAGCTGGATCACATTTTCATGTGATACAACAACTGTCATGTAGGTAAGCTCGATAATGGGAAAAAAACATAGTCGTGACTTTTTGTCATTATTGAAATCCCATTACTTATTGACTTTGGAAATGCATTTATTAAACAGAACATCGCGAGATCTCCTCGAAACAAATTAAAACAAATAACATCAACAAGGTAGTTCATCCACAATCTTTTCAATTACAAATAATTTAAAATAAATATATGTTACTTGAATTAACCCAAAAGCGTTTGCTCAATTATGCCAAACCACCCCAAAAAAACAGAAACGGGGTACGTTAGAATTCTACGGTACGCCAAAAGGATCACAAATGTTAAAGCGAGTCAAAATTTTATTCATTCAGCCTGTCTCCAGCGCACATTGGGCAAGATGTGGGGGTACACCGTGGACAGGTCGCCAGTCTATCGAAGGGCAACATTCACTCACACATTCACACCAACAGAGGAATTATTCAATGAACCTAACCGGGATTGTGGGGGAAACCGGAGTACCCGGAGGAAACCCACACAAGCACATAGAGAACATGCAAACTCCTTCCAGAAAGTGGTGAGCCTCGAACCGGTAACCTTCTAACTGGAAGGCCAAATGTGGAATCTTGTTTTGCCTCAATTACACTATTTTTGTGATCGTTGAGAATCAAAATCATAATTGAAATGCAAAATTCGATTAATTGCACAGCACTAGTCTCATATGTCTGCTCTAGCACAGCTGCTGCCCAAATGGGTGCCCAAAGTGAAAATGTTCCATGGTGTCCCACAAAAAGAGCCCCGCACACTCCTTCACTAAATGAGTTTCCCCCCAAAAATGCCAAGTTCAGGATGGAACAACTCAAAAATGCTAAAGTAAAATTGTGGTTGCTGATGCGTACTACAATGACGTAGAGTATTTGAACGCACCCATAAGAGAAAACGAGAAGTGGAACCTACAAATGGCCTCAACACGTTTTGTATGAACCCAACACTAAATGCGTATTTCCCTCAAAAAAGCCAATTTCAGGATGGAATAACGCAAAAATTGTACAGTAAAATATTTTTGACATTTTGGATTCTGACAGTAAATAATAATTTTGAACAGAGAGAGATTTTAAACGCATCAATAACCCGCATGCGGATCTCAATAAATGGGCCAGAAGTTTCAGACTATCCATACCAAGATGCTCTGGAAATGTTCTTTCAGAAGCCCAGAAAGATGCACTGCAGTGACAAAAGCTGCACACTTTGTGAATAATTAACATATTAAAATAAATCTGATGTTTAGTGTTTAGTTCAGTGTACAGTTGTTTAGTTATTGTACAGTAATTGTTCAGACATTATAATATATTGGTATACTGCAATTAAAAGAAACATATAAACACTATTAAGTGTTTGTGTGAGTGTTTTGCCGCACCACCTATAACACCCC